>JANAVB010033305.1:0-33056 GCA_029216955.1 Iris pallida | reverse complement strand
ACCTAGGTTCACCTAGGATAGATCTTCGTGTCCTCACCCTGATCGTGTCCTAGTGCGTCATGTCCAGAATTCTAGGGCCGTCAGTGGCGACTGAACGCGTGGCGCGTGTCAGTGAAATACCAGTGCACGAGCTCGTGCTCGCTCGACACGAACAGATGAGACTTGACACACGTGGTCAGTCATTACCCCCATCGTGTCCAATGAGTGTCACGTGTCCACGTGCTGTGTCCAAGGCGCAATTGCCCCCGAGCAGCAGGGGAAACGCACAGCTCGCGCGCGTGTGCACCCGCGTGTGCACGTGTCCAAATGACACGACACGACACCAAATCAATCCCAGTACAACAGAAATCGATAAGCGAGACAAAAACAAATTCCTATTCAAAACTTTTCTAAAAACAGATCGAAATGCCCTTTGGGGCATTTCATCAACACCTATACTAGTGGGCTGATACATGTCCATTTAGGACACGAAATGGACACAAAATCCTACAAAAATCTAGGGTTAGCTAGGGTACACTTAGATCTAGGTCATATGCAATAATAACAACATCTAACATCGAGTTTTAGGAATTTACCTATTGGTGTCACAACTCCTCAAAAAGCTCCAAAAAGGGGTATCTCCTTGCTCCCCAAACTTCACCAAATTGCTATGAAACTGAGAATAAGATATACCAACAGCAAGAAAACCTAAATTAAAACCTATTACAATTTGTTTGAGGGAAAAATGAATTAATTTAGGTTTTCTATGAATTAATGAAGTTAGTACATACCTCTCTTTTCAAATGAACTTTCCTAAAGAGGCTAGCCCTAAAGGAAGAGTGTATTTATAGGGTGGGATTCCCTAGGCTAGGTGGCCGGCCAACTAATAGATTAGGGTTAGGGTTTGACAATAGCTAATGGGTTGGGCTTAGTTAAAATCAATGGTTCAAAACCACAAGTCATGGCTTATGACTAAAAGCCTTTCTATTCTAACTTGAGTTTAATGGCTAACCATGGGTTAACTCTAGTCTAACTAGGGTTACATGACCTAATCAAGTCCAAACACAACTAGGGTTAGCTTCTAGGTTATCTACCAAATCAATGCTAGTCAAGTCAACCTAGTCAACCATCATTCAAATAATTCCAAAATAAATCCTAAAAATTCCCATAAATTCAAATAAATTATAATAAATTCAAATAACCTTAAAATGACAAAAATACCCCTATACTAGAAATGATAAATGAAATACTCTAATTACATGGCTAGGCTCTAGGTTACTTATCTCTAGTGTTACACTAGCAAAATACCAAATCACAAGTCATATTTTTAAATAGTTTAAAAATGATTAAAATCACCAAAAATCATAATATGAAGTAAATATCAAATAATAATATTATAATTACAAAATTTTAAAATTACCCTCATTTGGAAAACTGGGTGTTACAATCCTACCCACCTTAAAAAATTTCGTCCTCGAAATTAAAGGCAAAACTATACTGATGAGAAGGATAGATAATCATACCCCGGTACAAACAGATATGGGTATCGCTCGCGTATCTCATCCTCCCGCTCCCAGGTAGACTCTCCTGGAGAATGATGCCCCCATGCGACGCGAACCAAGGGTATCACCTAGTTCCTCAGAACCTTCTCCCGTCGATCCAGTATCTCCACAGGCTGCTCTGGATAACTGAGAGTAGGTCCAACCTCAATCTTCTTCGAATGATCCAACACATGGCTAGGGTCAGCCACGTACCGTCTCAACTGTGATACATGGAATACGTTGTGGATGCCCACTAGTGCTGGTGGCAAGTCTAGCCTATAAGCTACATCACCGACCCTCCCGCTAATCACGAAGGTCCGATGAAGCGCGGGCTAAGCTTGCCACTTCCACCAAAACGTATAGTGCCACGAGTCGGAGATATCCGCAGAAAAACTATGTCTCCAACCTAATCACAAGCAAGGTCTCAAGTTATTAAATAATCAAACATGATCATCAACTCAACAACAACCTGCTTCTAATCCTATCTCCAGTCAACTAAGTCAACATTGACAATGGTCAACTACTGGTCAACAACTAGTCAATTTCTCAACATCCAAGTACTTGGTCATCCGCTGGTCAACTTCTTAGGATTTTACCTATGCTAGCTACCTAAGTGTTGGCAACCAGAATTTAGCAAAAAGAGAAACTCTATAATAGGCTAGCTCTTAACTTCCCAATCCTATCAGGGCTGATACTATAAATCTCATAAGCTACAGGTTTATAAACACACATTCCCCACATCAAGGACTAACCTATATATATATCCACAGTTGATACTAATGGGGGTAACATCCCTATTTCCCGACAATCAAGGTCCTAAGAATTTTTATTTAAACCATGCGATTTGAAGGAATAGCATACAGGGTCAGGGCATACTGTAGAAGTTGGAAGTCTCACCTAGGTGCACTGGTTATTCTAGGTCAAAATAGTACTATGGTATCAACACACAAGCAATCTAGGGTGTCCTAATTGGGAATGTAAGGGAACAACAACCATCAAGGTTGTAAGGGTTGTCTACCATCCTATATAAAAATTAGTCATTAACAAACAACTGAGAAATTATTAAAAGGTTACTATTCCATAAAATGGTAATAATTAAAAATTTAGGCACAACAAATCACAAATAGATTTTTGTCTTGACAAGATCTAAGTTGATCAATTTAGGATAAATCAAAATTTGGGCAAGATGGGGAATCAATGAAATCAAGTATGAGCACGAGCATCCAATGATGAAGATCCAGGTCATAATTAAATTTAATTCAACTGGATACGAATACGAGGTTCATAGGCGATAAAATAATTCTAAGGAGAATTGTCAAGGCTGTTACGGATAAGTTTTCTAGGGCAAGTTTAACTATGTCTCCATCCACGTAGATTAATATGAAAAGCGAACCAAAACGCAATAGGTTGATCAGACCATCATACGTCGGTTCTGATTAGACAATATGTTAGTGGGTGCGCACCCAATAAAATATGTCATGATCAAGCTCGAAAAGGATAAGCTTGTAAAACTAAGGATAATTAGCAGCATAAGATATAAGTAAGGGTGGTAGTGATGAACGAAGATACATAGTCCAGATTCTTAACTAAATGGGTCAAGCAATCAAGATAAGGTACAAGGTTAAGCATTTAAGGAATCAAGCAGAACATCATCACATGTCGGGTCGAAAGAATTGAGTCAAGGCTGGATCTCTAATTGAAATCAGGAATAATTCAGTATCATGGTAGAGGTTATAGTTTAGCCATTTGACCAGAAATCATATCAAGAAAATAGAGTACAAGGAGACGGGTTTTAGTGGGACATGATATACACAACGAAGGTGAGTTTGTCTAGGTCTTGTATATAAGATTTGTTGGAGGGTAACAGCTAGTATTACATTCCGAATGTCAAGGTCACGATAAGGAACGTCAAAGGATCTCAAATAGAAAGTGGGGGTTCAAGAGGTGGTAAATAAATGCACAAGATAAGGAAGATCAAGTTAATCATCTGTTTCTGATACCCTTAAGTTCATCTGGTCATAACTTGCCAATCGTATCCTTACCTCACCAGTCTCCATAAAAATTTCACCTTTACCTAAGCCTTTACCATGACTACCGTAGCCAATTTTCGATTTCCAAACATTACTCATGAAGCATAGCCTTCACATTTAGGAATCAACATTAACAATTTATTTAAATTTCCAAATTCTTTTACCTTGTCTTAATTTGGCCCGAAACCTCTAAATCCCATTTACAAATTCCTTGAACTTGTTCAAATGGTTCTCCTCGTGTTATTTAATTTAAATACCTTTAGGCCTTACAAAACTTATCCTCCATCATAAAATTAACTTCCATATTTTCTTCGACATACACCTTTGAATATTATTCTCCCAAAAAAAATCCACAACAATCTCTAAATTTATATAACTTTATGTTTCCTCTATCCCTAGTCATTTTCTTGCAATATCTTGTTCAATATCCTTATTGAATGCAATTAATTTCTCTTTTCCATTACTAACCTTCTACATAGCCTTAG
This sequence comes from Iris pallida, assembly GCA_029216955.1. Lineage (NCBI taxonomy): Eukaryota > Viridiplantae > Streptophyta > Magnoliopsida > Asparagales > Iridaceae > Iris > Iris pallida. Next base: position 29,021 of record JANAVB010033305.1, on the reverse strand, counting down.
GGTAAAACTTCCCAAGAATCAATAACCAGAGTTTCGAGGTTCTCAAATCTAGATTGACTTTGAATATCCTCATCAGTTTGAATACACCTATAAACTATCTCAAAATCCTAAAATCTTCCCAAGTGTGATTGTTTCCAGATTGGTAGTATACATCTCTTGATTCTATTCAAGACCTTTACCACATTTCTATCTCAAGGTTTCAATATTGAACACTCCACATTTTGATTTCCTCTAGATCATCATATAATAATCAGTTATGTCTCCTTTGAGCTACATGATTCACATCACTTCTTCGGTCTTTCCGAGGCAGAAGATATAAAGATTCAAGGGTTTCGAGGAACATCTGGTAGGGATGATAAGATATGGGTGATTGGTATAATTAGACAGAGTTTAAGATAAGAAGAAAATAAGAATACAAGAAAATAATGGCAAGAAGGAATAATGAAGATCTGTTCTTTCTCATCTGTTCAAACGAGATGAACCCATCAAGCTCAAATTCAATAGCAAGAAATGAGGGTGAATCCAAACAAGAGGACAAAGGAATTCCACTTGAAGATCAAATAAGTTTCTCAGGGGTCGTCCCAGGAATCTCCCAAAGAATCCTAAGTGTGATTGAGTGCCTTGAATTTGAAAATATTAAATATAAAATTAAAATCAACAACTACAGAATTTTATCAAAATTATCAACTAATACCATGATTCAAAGTTCTACAATGAATCCACCAAAATCAAATTCAAATCAAGGAAAAAAAGGTGAATCAAAAAGGGAAGGGGAGTTTAAATCAGAGTTCAAAATGAGATTCTCAAGGGTCATTCCAGGAATCTCTCAAGAAATCCTAACAGTGATCGAGTATCCTCTCATCCTAACATCTTAATTTCTATATCCTATAGCAGGCTCATAGTAGTACAACTAAGTCGTTGCGCTACTACAAAATCGTACTAATGTGAATCTCGACCTGCATGGGCCACCACTAAAAACGTGTCACGACCCGCACCCTAGAGTAGGGCACGAGACGTGGTACGTCCAGCCTAAAGTAGAACGATGTCCTAGGTCACAATATCTAACAATATAATGCTAAACAGTTTATACTCTCCGAATGGGGGTGACATAACAGGATATATCTCAATCACATCTAAGGTAGAATACGATAAGATAGAATGATATGAGAGATAAAATCTCAATCCACAAGAAATACAAATAGAGATAAAGCTAAGTGTCTAAGATAAACTCAACAACATCCAATAATATAACTCTAAATACAACTCAAAGTAAAGATATACAACTCAACTCAAAGACAAGAAAATAATATAAGCCTATCTAGGGTGCATCAGCCTCTACAGCTAAGGGATTCGGCTGGCAGTCCGGATCACAAGTGTCCTCTAGAGCTGTCCCATAGAAGGTATCTAAGCAGGCCTCCTTCTCGTCCTCTGTAATATTTTCAACAGGTCCAGTCAGGACAGGAACGAGCACAATACATCTCAATAGTTCATAGCAGGTTAGAATATATAATCATACAGTAAAGTAAGATACAGGAACTAAAGAAAGTACAGGATGTAAACAAAGAAAGCTGTAATGGAAATATACTGTAAATAGAGAACTATCAGTGGCTAGTGAGTCAGAGTACAATATAAACATGTGAATGGCATAGGAGATTCTGATGAGACACTACGGAGGTGATCAGGTGAGATACTACTTGGATATTATTCACATGTCTACTTCTACTCCCCCGTACCCCCAATCAATACACAAGGATCCAGTCAGGTTATGTTATGATTCCATGCAAAGGCCCACAAGGGATGATACATGGAGGGCCCATAAATGGCTGATCTGGAAATGCCCATAAATGGGTGATTCAAAGAAGACTCTGTGATTATGAGAGTACATGTCACAAGTGATCAATGAACCGAGAAGCATAGTGATACACCATATAAGTGAAACGCACAGAACATGTAATATACGATGCTCCCTGAAGGGATAACATCTCAAGAAAGGATCCATATAGTATTAATCCGTGTGACCAACGTGACAGTATCAAGTAAAGTAATTTAAAGCAGAAAAATAATTCTAAACAAGATATAAAATGATCAGAGAATGTACTCGTCTGGTATCTGAGTGTCCAAGATGAAAGTACTGTCCGAGGAGTGGTGTCTGGCTCCTATTTAGAACAGCACAAGTCACAACAAGACCAGAATGGTAAAAAGATGCACTACAATGCATTCTACATGAATCTAGGTCAATTTAGGCCAAAGTCAACTCTTGGTCAACTCTGGTCAGCCCTAGAAGTCAAACTAGGTCAACTATGGTCAAACTAGGTCTAACAAGTCTAAACTAGGTCAAACAAGTCTAAACTAGTCTGAACAAGGCTAAACTAGCCTATTCTAGTATACCAAGTCCATACAACCTATACAACATAAGTCAACCAACATCATACAACCTATATTGCATCTAGGCCTACACATGGAAATCATAGAATCATATATATATATATATATTATATATATAATATATATTATATATATATACATACATATAGGCTACCTATATGTATACCACACATGCATATATATAATACATATATACTAGTACACACACATGTTAATATATGATACCTACCTATATACGTAATATACTTAGATGCATATTACATACATACATATTTATATAGATTACATTATATATATATATATATATATATATATATATATATATATATATATATATATATATATATATATACACAGGAAGATAGAAGATAGAGAGTGAGTGTGTGTATGTGTGTGTCAAGAGTGAACTGTGAGTGAGAGAGACTTAGCTATAGGGGGGTGTGTGTGTATCAATGAATGTGTGTGTGGCAGAAAATAGAGTATGTGAGAGCTGTGAGTGAGAGGACTGAACCTGTGTGTGTTAGTGAGACACTTGTGTGTGTATGAGTGATGGCATGAGGGTGTGAGTGAGTGAACTGTGTGTTAGATGATAGGAAAAATGTGTGTGTATGTGTTGTCAGTGAGTGATATTAGGAAAATCAGTGAGTAGCTCAGCAGTGTAGCAAGTGTCAATGTGTTTCAGTCCAGTGGACAGTAGGATGTGTGTGTATGGGATAGTTGACAGGTTTAGCTAGGGAGTGTGTCAATGCTTGTGTATGTGAGAGTGAGTGAGTGATGTGTACAGTCCAATACTGGATAGTGAGTGTACATGAATGAGTGTGTTGCTAAACAGCGAAGAAAAGGAAAGGAAACCAATTCATGTTTTCAGTTTTCAGTCCCAATGGTTTGAAATCCCATGTTGAATCCAATTAACCACCAAATCAACCCAAATTCGACACACAAGTAGATTACATATAGGAGAACCATATTAGGGACTTAAACATATAATTAATAACATTTAAACTAGCTAAAAGGAATGCCAAAATCCCAAATTGAAAACTGGAAAAATGCTGAGAATATAACATGTATCAGATTTTTAGGGAATTTGGAAATTGATAAATAAAACATGTTAGATTGTACAATAAATGGTTGGTAATGTAAATATAACTTGTGTTCATGTCTCAGAGCCCAATGCGTGTCCACCACACACGACACAGACGTGTCCACATACAATCAAACACAAATCGAGCACAACGGGTACTGCACAGTGCACTGTCTCGTGCACAAGTGCACGCGTGTCGTGCACCCGACACAGGCCAAACCAGGCCTCGTGCTCACCAACCTAGGTTCGCCTAGGATAGGTCTTCGTGTCCATCACCCTGATTCGTGTCCTAGTACGTCGTGTCCAGAATTCTAGGGCCGTATCAGTGGCGACTGAACGCGTGGCGTGTGTCAGTGAAATACCAGTGCACGAGCTCGTGCTCGCTCGACACGACACGGGGACACATGAGACTTGACACACATGGTGTCAGTCATTGCCCCATCGTGTCCAGTGAGTGTCACGTGTCCACTGCTGTGTCCAAGGCACAATCGCCCCCGAGCAGCAGGGGAAACGCACAGCTCGCGCGCGCGTGTGCACCCGCGTGTGCACGTTTCCAAACTGACACGACACGACACCAAATCAATCCCAGTACAACAGAAATCGATAAGCGAGACAAAAACATAAATTCCTATTCAAAAACTTTTCTAAAAACAGATCAAAATGCCCTTTGGGGCATTTCATCAAACACCTATACTAGTGGGCTGATACGTGTCCATTTAGGACACGAAATGGACACAAAATCCTATAGAAATCTAGGGTTAGCTAGGGGACACTTAGATCTAGGTCAATATGCAATAATAACAGCATCTAATATTGAGTTTTAGGAATTTACCTATTGGTGTCACAACTCCTCAAAAAGCTCCAAAAAGGGGGTGTCTCCTTGCTCCCCAAACTTCACCAAATTGCTATGAAACTGAGAATAAGATATACCAACAGCAAGAAAACCTAAATTAAAACCTATTACAATTTGTTTGAGGGAAAAAAGAATTAATTTAGGTTTTCTATGAATTAATGAAGTTGGTACATACCTCTCTTTCCAAATGAACTTTCCTAAAGAGGCTAGCCCTAATGGAAGAGGGTATTTATAGGATAGGATTCCCTAGGCTAGGTGGCCGGCCAACTAATGGATTAGAGTTAGGGTTTGACAATAGCTAATGGGTTGGGCTTAGTTAAAATTAATGGTTCAAAACCATAAGTCATGGCTTATGACTAAAAGTCTTTCTATTCTAACTTGAGTTTAATGGCTAACCATGGGTTAACTCTAGTCTAACTAGGGTTACATAACCTAATCAAGTCCAAACACAACTAGGGTTAGCTTCTAGGTTAGTCTACCAAGTCAATGCTAGTCAAAGTCAACCTAGTCAACCATCATTCAAATAATTCCAAAATAAATCCTAAAAATTCCCATAAATTTAAATAAATTATAATAAATTCAAATAACCTTAAAAATGACAAAAATACCCCTATACTAGAAATGATAAATAAAATACCCTAATCACATGGCTAGGCTCTAGGTCACTTATCTCTAGTGTTACACTAGCAAAACACCAAATCACAAGTCATATTTTTAAATAGTTTAAAAATGATTAAAATCACAAAAATCATAATATGAAGTAAATATCAATAAATAATAATTATAATTACAAAATTTCAAAATTACCCTCATTTGGAAAACTGGGTGTTACAAAACTAACTATGTCACGACCCGCACCCGTTTTTTTTAAACGGATACGAGACGTGTCCAAGCCAGCCTACGCCGCAGTGTCGGCGGTATAACGCTGTCACGGCCATGAAGATCAAAATCACAAATAATGCTCATTCACATAATTAATTTAATTTACCAAGATCACAAGTTTTATATTTGTAGAAAATATAAACTTGTACAAATAAATGAATGACTACAACTCAACTATCTATCTAGTCTCTAGGCTTTTGTCTGCAAGTATTCCCGTCACTTCCCAAGCTAAGTGAATCCACGGCTAACCTAAAAATGTTGGTTTCCAGTCAGGAATGGAACGAGCACAATTTACTGAATGCAATTTCAAATAAAGAAAATAACTATAAACAAAGGTTAGACATCAATCATGAGTTTTAAAAATAAACAGTAAATACGGAAAACTAATAGCAAATAATAGACACAAAACACTTTTCCCAACTGTTAGAAGTACCTTTGATATGTGATCGGTCTCGGGACAATTATGCGACACGGTCTACACGGTCTAAAGTTACACGGTCTACAGTTATACGGTCTACAATTACACGGTCTACAGTTACACGGTCTACAGTTACACGGTCTACAGAAAATATTACAGTAAAGAAACACTGTCTACAAAATAATAATCACGATCTATACAGTTTAAATGCAGAAATAATCACGGTCTACACTGTCTACTTTGCAATAAATAAATCAATGTCTACACTGTCTACTTTGCAATAAATAAATCACTGTCTACACGGTCTACAAGAATTAAATGCAATAATAAACATGGTCTACACGGTCTAAGGTCAGATCACACATCCTTGGTACTTCTCATTCCCGACTCAACAATTTATAATAGAAAATAATCACATAACCAATGGCCAATCAATGAAATATAGTGAAATCAATATCGAAATGCAGACAATAAACTGTACTCGCCTGGCGTCCTGAGCTGATGGCACGGGTCAGACTCTAAATCGAGGTCCAAGTGACCTATGTTATAAATTCACAATGTCAAATAATTGAAAATAAATCAATAGTGTTCCTATCTAATTATCTCCTAGGTTTCTAGTGTCTCGTTTTGTACCCTACCCCCAAATTGAGTTGGTCTCCCAGCCCAAGGTGTATTCTCCTACAAACCTATGTCATTACTCTATATGTTGCCCTTACCTTTTTGAACCCATGCTAAGCTACATGGTGCCATAGTGATGGCACAGTCAATGAGGTTATCCTGGTACCTTCCTGCACCCTGGATATTTAACATGGGGGTCATCCAAACCTGGGTACATATTACTGGGTTCCACAAAACCAGGTTTGCTCAACAGTTCATTGGGAGCCCTCCTATTCTATGGTGCTACTCTGCTAACATTTCCTTGTACCAGTATTAACACCCCCCCCCCACATGTATGCTGAACAGAGCTACTTTAAGTCTACTGCAACTGAATGCTTAGCTATGACCTGCTTTAGGGTCCATGAACTCGGGTAGGGAAGGACTACAGCACTGTCTTCAGATGTTTTCTAGGAGGTGGACTCAAAGCTTCCTTATGGTTTGCTCCCTAAAAGAGGGTTGCCTGTAACAACTCACAAAGATTTCTTTTAAGAAAACCAATTCAACTTGGATGTTTCACCAGAAGTTTATGTAATAGAATCTGTCCCTCCATCTCTTCATGTAGATAACCCTACATAATCCTGAGTCCTTGCTAGGCTTGTGTATCAGGAATTCTAAAGTGATATGGACTTGATAACCCACATGTTATGCATCATGCTTCCCAGGAATTAGGATTGTAGGTATCCAACCTTATATGCTCCTGGGTTTACTCCTGCTGTTAGTGTCTAATATGTCACCTAGATGTCTACCCTCCAGTTATAACCAGGGTCCATACCCTGCTTGGCAGTTCCAGGAATTAATAGCAGGGCTGACCCTAAATATCTTGGTCATGACCAACTGACCAAGAGTTATTCATGTGAACCTGAGTATACTGGTTTCCCACACCTATACTCTGGTGTTAATCCAGTTACCAGGTCTTCCTGATACCAGGTGGCTTCTTGCCATGGTTAGGGGGGCTCGAAATTTAGTTTCACCCAAGAGCATTAGTCCTCCTTCTGACTGAAAGGTAATGTTCATACCAAGTCCCCTTGATATCAGTTTCCCCTTCCCTACCTGATTATCCCCTGGTTTAAAAATACTGCATCTGTATTCATGGTACAAGTCACATTTTTGATTAACAGTTTAGGTGTGTCAGGGAACTGTATACTGGTACAAGCCTAGGACCTAGGAATTATATGGAAGACTACTTCCAGGATTTGCAACTTCCTGTCAATGCACAGGTCTAGGCTTGGGGAGTCCTGTCATGATATGGTGCCTATGGTGTCTAGATGATTTAGACTTCACATTCACCATGTGCCTGTGTATACTGGAAACAGGATGTACATCTATATTGATACAGGGACAGTCCCTGTTCTCAGAGATACTTAGATTATCACATTAGGATAAATGGTGGAAGAATGTATCATGATCCTGATTCAAGTGAAGGTCATATCATTCTTGGGTTTCCTGTTACACCAATCACCAGGGACAGATTTCGATGGTGTGTGGTTAGTGCATCTGCCATAAGAGTTTTACCCTTTACTGCCTGGGAACCTATTTGAGAATTTCTACAACACCTACCTATATACCAAATGTCCCACAACTTCAGAATATTAATCGCTCGAGAGGGAAAGAGGTATACCTGTTTGCGAACTCAAGACTTTGCTAGGAGCTCTACTCGATCTTGGTGACAGGATTATGTGGTTTATCTAGGGTTTTTAAGGAGATTGCGGGAGTACTCATCCTATATTTATACACATACAAAAACTTGATTGTGATAGGAATAGGTTTCCAGGATTCGAATGATTTGAATCCAAGTTGATCCTATCTGATGTCCCAGGAAATCAAATATTGATTTGGTTTGGAGATGCAAAACCCCTCGAGTTGTTTGCAGAGTTTAAATTTGAAAACTTACAATGAGGTCCCTGATTAATAGGGAAATTGCATAGGCCACTCCTTCTCTATATATATGTAATATATACAACACCACACATATGTGTATCAAAATAATAGCCAAGTGGCTAAAAATCAGATGGTGTTTAATCATATAAACTAAAATAACAATTATAACAGATATAAATAAATAAAATAAAATAAATAGATTGGGGCTTACAAACTAGAATCAAAGTACAGTAATTGACAAATATATGAGAGAACTATCAGAGAATGTACTCGCCTGATACTCTGAAAAGAGTAATATAATATCAGATGTCTGCACCGGAGTCACAATATCCTAATAGAGCAGTACAGGTTTATGTGTTTAAAATAAGACCAATGAAGTTTATGATGCAATCTACATGATTTCTAGGTCAATCTAGGTCAAGTCAACTCTAAGTCAAACCTGGTCAACTATCTAGGTCAAACTAGGTCAATTACACTAGTCAACTAGGCCAATCCTAGTCCAGACAAGTCTCACTGGGCCTAACCAAGCTTATACTAGCAACCAAGCAACAATCACCAAGCCACAAGCATCACACATTATATATATCATATATATAAATACACATGGCTATACTACAATATGAATACATTATATACATATCTATTCATAGGGAGAGAGCAATTGTGAGTGCCAAAGTACAAGGTGAAAGTGTGTGTGTTGAGACATAAGGCAAGGCAATACAAGGTCACCTGCATACATTACTTGGATATGTATTTCATTTTACATTTACACTATGTATACAATACTAACATTCACCACATCTTGCATATCTATATGGCTACATGGGTATGTATACATAGATGCTTGCATTATCTATATAGTTACATAGATGCATTTAGAGATAGGTATACACTTTTACACACATTCATATAAGGATACATATAGATAGTTACATGGGCATATATACATAGGTACAAACATAGGTGTATAGTTTTAGTATACATTCATGATCTTGACAATTACTTTGCATATAAATGTACATTCATACATACTTGTATAAATAGATAGGTACTTAGACCTATTCATACACATTCCTATATGCATAGATTCATGCACAGCCTTCACATTACACTACATGCACATAAACTTGCATACATAATCCCATTCTCAGTTCATGTTATACATAATTTCAGGTGTATATTTCAAACTCAGGCTTAACATGGTTAAAGTGGAATCTCAGGTTAACTGATTACAATCCAGTTATCACTTGAACTTTCAAAACTCATTCAGTCCTAAAATATTAAAATCTCAGGTTAACTACAGATTTGAATTAAGTGTCAAGTTATGGTGTCATAGGGTGAAATGTGTGTCAAGTGAAGGGTGTCAAGGAGTGTGTGCACAGGGGTGTAGCAGGACAGTTGCAAATTTCGAACAATAGAATTGGGGCAATAGAATTGGGTCTGCTATCTGAGCTTCAAACAAGGTAGTGGATAATCAATTTGGAAAGGCTAAGCTAAGGAAGGGCTTTACAAGGTAAGGTGGATATCTGTTCTCATCTGGTCACACCTATACCAAGGATCAGAACATCTATCACATCTAACCACTCTAATATTCACACACACAACACAAACTGAACCTTGCTCGACCCAGTGTCAAGTGTGTCCACACAAGTGTCCAGAGAGGTAGTCTGGGAGTGTCCAAATGTCTAAACAGTAACCAAAAGTGTCATAAACAAGTGTCTTAAATAGGTATCAGACCTGTGCATAGACAGGTCCTCATACAAGTGTGTCGGGATCCATAGGACACGTTGTGTCCAACACTTAGGTCGTGTAGGTGTGTCAACCTGTAGACTAGGTGTCCACGTGTCTACAAGGATTCAAATCGTGTCCAAACAGAGGGGTCGACACAGTAACAGTTGACAAGTACGCACTGCATCGTACTGCCATTCCTCCCGGAATTGGACACGACACAGTCCACAAGAGGACACGTGGTCGTGTCCCCACTTAGTCTAGGTATAGGTGAACGTGTCTAAGAGCCTGCACCAAGTCGGGGTCGTGTCGTGTCGTGCGTATTAGTACGTATCAGAGAGCAAAATGCGTGCGTGTGCTGTGTTGTGTGATCCAGTGCGAGTGAGATTTCTCACAATCTACTCGATGGTTTCTCCTCAAATTTTGTGTGCGTGCTGTCAGTGTTTGCCCCGTCGTGTCCATTAATTTTTGTGTCATATGAATCAGTGTCGTGTCCGCTAGGACACCCAAGCAGCAGGGGAGCCGTACGAGCCCCGTACGGTGTCTCGTACTGCGTGTCCAAGCCTTAAAACCGTATCCAAACTTACCTAAAATCGACTCAGTCAGTTTGGGTTATAATATACACATGTTAGGCTACACATACATGTAATTAGTTTTGAAAATTACCAAAATCCATTTCTATGTGATATTTCATCGAACACGCATTTAAATACACTGATACGTGTCCGATACGGACACGAAATGGACACAAGATCCTACCAAAGTTGGGCTACACCTAGGGGGACCCTAAATGAATGCATCTATGGAAAGAAATTGGAAATTTATTAGGGTTTATAGGGTTTTACCTATTGAGTGTTCAAACTCAATGTAAAGAGCCTCGACTTGATGTCTTCCTCGATTTGCTACGGTTCAAACATCCTCAAACCTCGCTAGCAAGCACCCACAAGTCTTCTCTAATGTTGAGGATGATGACGCAATTGATTTGACTTAATTTGGGCTCAATTTGGATTAATTGGGAGAAGTTTAGGGAAGAACAAAGTAGGGTTCTTCTAGGTCTTTAAAAAAGAGGCAAGGCTTCTTAGTGTGACACTTATAGGAAGGGGGGCTTGTATGGCTGTTGAAATATTAGGGTTTGGGTTTTAGATGAGTGGTTGAGGTTCTTCCACCCAATTCCAAGCCTTCCCATTGGTTCAAGGCTTCTTTTTACAAATATCTTAAAAGGAAAATATCCTACCTAGGAATATCTAGATATTACTAACCTTGGCACTTAGTAGGAATGATCTAACCATGATTCTAACCTCAAGACTAATCTAGGTTAGGTTAAACTTCTAGGTTAAGGCTTAACTAAAAGATTAGCACAATATTTAATTAATCAAAATTACAATTTCATAAAATTGTCAAAATGACCAAATACCCCTAGGCTAAAAAGTTGTAATTAGTCATCCTAATCACATGGCTAGGCTCCCTTGGTCATGGTTAGTCTCTAGGCTTAGTAAAACTAGGGTTTAACTAGTTAACCATCAAAATCGCAATTCAATATTTTAAATAGTTTTAAAATTGATTAAAAATTACCAAAAATCACAATATGATTTAAATATCATTATTAAATTATTATAATCACAAAATTTCAAAATTATCCTCATTTGGAAAACTGGGTGTTACAATCCGGATCAGGAACAATTTGTTTACTCCGGTCTTTTTCGCGTACAATTTCAGCTTCTTCCACAACGTCTTCGCATGCTCAATATTGGCAACGTGGTTGTACATGTTCTCGTCAATGAACTGCCACATGTACCCACACACCTGTATATGTTCAAAGTTTTAGTCCTCATCGGATTTGTCACTGGGCTTCTCGGACGCAAATACTGGAAGATGCAGCTTCTTGGCGAACAATAAATCCTTCATCTTGCTTCGTCAATAATGGTAGTTGGTACCGTTTGGGTTCACCATGTGCACCGACTTCGCATCCATCTCTGCTTCCTGGTTTGACTGCCAACTCCTGACACTTCTTTGAACCTAAAGCTCTGATACCACTCTGTTGGAACGAAGCGCAAAAACCGTTCCCCCAAACCAGAAAGTCCTGCGAGAGAACCGAGCAAAAGCACACAAACCAAAATGCCAACACAAATCGCAGACACAAAGATTTTTGACGTGGAAAATTCTTGCAGGAAAAATCACGGGACGATCAGAGTCCAATCCTGAAGATCCTCCATTAATGGAATAAAGAGAATACACCCTCTACAAGCTCCTTCCGATCCAACACGGATCACCACAACTCACTTGAAAGAAGAGAATTTTGATTGCGGACTCTGAAGAACAAGTGATGTCAAAAAATTATTCGAAGCAATCTCTCCTTCACAATAGTCCTTAATCCTCTCTCTCTCTCTCAAATATTGTAAAACACTATTATTTTAAGATGAGTTTTGAACTAGCATGCATCACCTTTTTATAAGCCCTTGGTAACCCATACATAGAAGGTCAATATATATATGAAAATCCAATCATATATTTTTTTATCATATATATATTCCAAAATAGGATTGATGCACTCCTCGAGCTTCTCCGACACACGGATGGCGCTCGTCGCACTCCGGGGTATTCTCCACATAGGTTGGAAACCCCACCCACTTCAACAAGTTCGTCCCTAGTTTGTTGACGACCATTTTTAAATTGATGTTGCTAGTTGTCGCCAATACGTCACTCGTAATAAGGCATCACAGAGTAGTCGCCTTGTCGTCTCTATCCAGTTATCGTCGATTCGTCAAATGTAAGTTGGTTGAGCGACTACAACGACGCTTGATTTCTTGACGTTGTTTTCATCGTCCAGCTGTCGCTTTTTTTTTATGACGGCCTGGCGAAAGATCTAGACATCGCTTTATAGATATATAATTTTAGTAACTACATAGGCATTAAGATCGTTGAATCTAGTATCTAACCTCTTGAGCAAGTAAATGACCATGGGTATGGGGGATGAAGTTCTACGAAATTGAATTAGACGAAATATTTATTTATTTATTTTAGCTATTAGTAATAGGAATTTAGGTAGTCAAAATTATCATGTATAGATATTCTGTTTTTATGTCTTCATGTTTATGTGTTCTCATAGAGACTGTATTCAAGACTTCAAGTTATGTTATATTTTAAATAATATTTTTTATTGAGTAATAATTTTGTATATTTATATTTATTACTTTATGTTATGTATAATTGTAATTTGTAAGTTATAAAATAATTATATGAACGAGATAAGACTAACTGTATCAAAATAAGTGCGGCTCAATAGAATTTGAAGCCTAATTCAATTTCATTTTCGCATCATTATACACGAAGTACCCAAGGTCCATGTTAGTTTATATATATAATTCGAACTCCATCCAGGCCACATGCCTTCACACTAGTGGTGGCATGTTGTGACCTGGGTGGAGTTCGAATTTCAGTGAGAACGATTCCGAAAACTAATTACCATTTTCAATATAGTCGAGTCCATGATCGGGCTAGCACGACTCGAACCAAATCCAGTCAAAAACAGATAAAATTTGGACCAGATCAACTCAAGCTCGACCCACACAACACCTTGATAGAGAAAGAATAAAATTATTGAATTACTTGGACTATTATTAATTTGGGAGCTAATTGTTTGTGTGCCAACCATAATGGATGCACTTCCTCTCCTCGTGATAGACAAATACCCCGTAGCTTTGACCACCCCCTATCTGATATGTACTGATTGGGGATGGCTTAGGGGTGAGCATGGTCCGACTTGGTTCGATTTTTAGGTCAACACCGAAGAATAACAGTTATTGTCCCAATCTGAGTTCTACTAAAAAAAAAAAAAAAAAACTCAAAAAAAAACTCAAAATAAAAACTTACAACATAAAAGTGACGTAATTTTGCTAGTATTAAAAATATACTTAAATTTATTTTTAACCTTTTAAACTAATCATAAAGTAAAATACATGTAATCCAACAATTACCACCAGAGGAAATTACAATTCATATCAATTTTTCTTTCCGGTGTTTAAAAATGCAAAATAAATTGGAAATGAAAGTGAATACTTAAAGTATGAAAGTGATTCCTTGCTTGAATGCATGTAACTATTTTTTCTCCTAATTTTATTTCTATTGGCAATCATTTTTCCTTCCTCCTCAATTCATTTGACATCCAAATATAGAAAAGTAATGACTTTACTTTTCCAACTCCATGATTTCGCGAACCAAAACGAGAACTTAAGATAAAGAAACCAACTTTACAGAAGTTCGGGAAACTCTGCAGAGTAAGATGTTTGGGAAACTCTGCAGAATAGAAAGCAAAAATAAAAATAAAAAGTTCGTAAATAAATTAGTGTAGTTGTAAACGATTTTATTATCCATATATAAATATACTAGTATATATGCACGTGCGTTGCACGTAATTTAATTATCTTCTAATTAACTTAATTTGTAGGTACTTGAAAAGAGAAAAGACACTCAAAGTTATCTTTTAATTAACTTTGTATATACTTGAAAAGAACAAAAGACAAAACTAATATATTGAAATACTAAAAACTAGATATTGTAAGTACCTAATTATCCATAAGAGAATATTTTTTTTTTTTTGTATTAGAATAGACATGCAAGGGTATTTTTGGAGAAAAAAAGTTTCACGGTGAAGTCGATCTTTTGGTATTATACAGTAGAATAAATATGTAGCTTAGTATATATATATAATCCAAATAAACATGATATTTAGATTATATAATAATAATGATATATATAAAAATTGTAATTTCTAATATATTTTATCTCCAATTCCAACTTCTGGTCGGTCCATAAAATAGTCTAACCGAATCGATTATCGGTTTGATTTGGTTGAAAGTAAACCGAAAGGGTGGCACAGCAGCAGGGCAAAGTCCTTCGTTTATTAGAAGGTATAAAGTTCTTGAATACACCAAAGTCGTTGTAGTATAGTGGTGAGTATTCCCGCCTGTCACGCGGGTGACCCGGGTTCGATCCCCGGCAACGGCGTGTTTTTGTATTTTTGCAATTTGCAAAAAGTAAATGTGGATAACTTTTGTGGAAAGCGTTTGTAAAAGAAATAATTTGTACAGGGGCCTATGCTTAAATATTGCGAGATGAAGACGAAAGCAATGCTGAAGCAGCAGCTCCGGATCTCCCCTCCCGCAACAGCCACTCCGGAAATCCGCCATCGTCCTCCTCCGTCTCTTCCAGGTACGAAACCTAACCCTAACCCTAACCCTAATTCGAAACGCTAACTCTAGTTCGAAACCCTAACCCTAATTTCAAATCCTAGCACCGAATCTGAACCCTAACCCTCACTAAATGGCGTTAGTACTTTGCTGATCTGAACGTCATCAATTTTGACCTCTATGATTTTTGATTCCTGTTCGACTGGCTATGCTCCTTCATACGATTCGGCGACAGTTTCATGAAAGCTTGCTTCTTGTGGAGTAGGAAATAAAAATTTGATCTTGTATGAACATTTTGGAAGTTTAGTAAACTCCAATTCTAACTTCAAAATAAACTCTGAAAGTTAGCAAAACTCCACTTTTTTTTTTGGGATTTTTGTGAAATTCCATTTTTCTTCTATCTTTCGTATGAAACTCCATTACTAACTCCAAACGCCTCCTAACTTAAATATTAACTCCAGTTTTTTGACTGGACTTTCGTCATTCCAAACTCCGATTTCAAATCCCTAAACTCCAGAGTAAATATAACTCTGTTTTAGCAAACTTTGCTCCCACAGGCCTTAGAAATATAGAGGTGTTTATTCTTTTCTTGAAAAGAAGTCTCTTTTCTTATGTCCGATAATTCAAGATGTGCAATATCAGTATCGGTATCGGACCATTCTTATGAGTTGCGGTATCGACATTATCGACGGTTTCGGATCGGAGTATCGGATTTTTTGGTATTGGGAAACAAATAATTAGTAATAAATTATTAGCATTTAAAAAAAATATTGTATACATTTAGGTGTAATTTTAAGTATTTTCAGTGTTGTTTCTTAGTAGTTTTGAAATTGAAATATTATTAGTAGTTACCATTGCCGATTGGTTTACATGGGATAGATAAGTTTTCTTCTTTCATATGCTTTTACAACCTTACTATGCTTTTACACCCTTGTTGATTGGTCTTATTTTAGAGTAATGCTACAGTTACAACCAAATGCTTACAACCCTCTTACAACCTTCACCAATTGCTGACATGTGGGCCATGGTCCACATGTCAGCACATGAGTGAGTGGTTGTAAAAGGGTTGTAAGCATTTGGTAGTAGACTTAGCATTATTGCTTATTTTATACACTCTTTTCTTATGTCAGATATGATATCACTCCGTTGTTTTTGGATTGATTGCAAGGCAACTCACGGAATGCCCAACATATGTTTTCAAATAAACGTCTAGAGGGGCTTTCAGTATGGAAAGAGGAGGATTCTAATTGTTGAAACGAGTGTGCTCTGTCATGCATGCTAAAAGTCCGATTTTGTTGATTGTTGGGTAATCCGTAAATTGATACAATGTTACTGATAAGTTCTTGACTTTGGCCTGGCTGTCTCAACTTCTGGATCTCATTAGGCAGTGAAATTTATCTTAAATTGTTCCAACAAAACATATTTGGATCACTGTCAACTGTGTTGCATGGACAGAGATACGACATAACGTGGTTCAGACATGGCGACACGGCCACGACATCAGTTTTAGTGCGTCCTTTAATATTTTGGAGGGTCCATGCTCTGTCCGACGTGAGACGGGCAAGACACCAGTTTTGGGAGTGTCCGTGCTTCCTAGAAGCCCATACTTTTGTGTTAAATGTTAATCAATTCTTGAAGTGTCCAAAAATAAATTGGTGTGAGAAGATCTTTGTATAAATTTCTTCTAATAGATAACAATGTAAATACAAAGGGTCATTTTGTTTTCAGTAAGGATCTTGACCAGTTCAATAACATTAACTTATAAATATTACAGATATTAAAGAAGAGAAAAGGAAGAGTGTGATCTTTCCCTTTCCCTCCTGATATTTTTCCTTGTGTGTTTGTTCTAACCCATTGAATCCTGTCTCCGGCGCTGACTTCCATTGCCAGTCGCTGGCTGGTAGGTCTCTCTTACTCTTTACATCTCTTTCACTGTCAGTCATGGCCCATCAATTCCAACGCAAAAGATTATAAATGACTTTCGGCACTACGACAATAGGTTGTCTCTCGGCTCTTCTCATATGTGGTAATTTCCTATCTGTTATGTTTTCAAGTCCAATTTCCAAACATAAACCACATGTTTGTCTCATCTTACCTATTACACTCCTAATTTTAGTCTTGAGCACCCTACCTCTTGTTTTTGAGGCCCATGTCTAGGTCTTTTGGTCCTTACCATCTGACAGTCTCACGCCGCCTTGACAAGCCTGTTCATAAGAATGTTCCGAACTGATACTTAAACTGGGTTTTGAACCTTGCTTGAGAGGCATACCATATGGTTCTTTCAAAACTGTGTATTGGGTCTCTATTATTTAGGATTTTTGTTTTAAGTATGCATGCGGCCGCCGGGAAGTCCATGTACGGACAGCTGGGGGTTGTCGGCCGACAGCTGGACATCACGTGGTCCGTAGTCCCTGGGTGACCCCGACAGGTGACTGTCGGATTGGAGCCGAGGGCGGAAAACGAACGGACCGATGGGATCGGGTGCCCATTTATCTGAATGCAGCAGGTGACAGTAAAACTGTTGATTTGATGGCGGGAAGTACCGTTTGGATGTGATTGGATGTAAACACGTTTTTTTTTTTCAGAAAATTTTCACCGAGAGCATCAAATTTTAAAGAAATTTAAGTAAAAGCATATAATTTGCAAAATAGGCATAAAATACATTAAAAATGTCCTTTTTTAGGAAACGTCCTTTCAAAGGACGTTTTAGTGCTTTGAATAAAATTTTGAGAAACTATGTGCTCTCACTGTGATATTTTTAAAATTTAATGCTCTTAGTAAAAATTTTCGTTTTTTTCCGTGTCAAATCCATCAAATCTTAAGTTTGATATTGGTAACATGGGAGATGAGTGCTTGGTTTTTTCCCTTTTCTTTTCTTTTCACATAAAATAGTGTGTTTTTTCTTCTATTAAATCACATTTTTTGGGGTTTATATATGTAGTTATTTTGGAGATGAATAATGAGTAGTGTGCGTTCAACAACAATTAGAAACTCTTTATTCCAAAAAAATTAATCAAATCTTTTGTAGTTTTTTGTGTCTAAATATAATATTGACGCATGTAAACAAGTCCTATAAATATGGAAAATGCTAAGTCTACAACCAAATGCTTACAACCTTCTTACAACCTCTCTCTCCCACCCCTTACACATGGCTCCCACCGGGTCCCACCTCCCCTCTCACCCCCGCTACATTGGCTCCACCCGACCCCATCACTTCCCTCCCTCCTCCAATCGAAGTCCGACACGTGGCGGTTGTAAGGAGATTGTAAGCATTTGGTTGTAGGCATAGCAAAGCTCTATAAATAATTGTATGGTTCAGCTAGCCTGAGTCACCCACATGTTGTGGCCACCAAAATTTTCAGATTTTATGTTTTGGTTCCGATGAGAAGGGAACAAAAATTAAGAATGTCCTATGCTAAAAAAAATACATGTCACCAAACATCATAAATTCCTAAGAGAAGGAATTGATCATCTGGAGTTCTGGAAGCTAATTTTTTGTTGTATATAATTTTTGGGACTTATGGTATAATAGTAATTGACAATGTGTTATCCAAAATTTCAATTCATCTTAATAGTTTGACACATATATGGTTCTGAATTTTAAGGGTTGGTTGTGAAGTAACAGTTATATGGTTTTGTCCATGGTATATATAGAGAAAAAAGTGGGAGGGCTACTATTTTTCAAGAACAACTTCCTCAAACTAAACACAAAATAAAGAATAGCACGGTGAAACTTGAAAATTTGGCAATAGGATCTGTCATATAATTTCTCTCAAATGAAGTATTGACCGTTCTTAATAATTTTGGTTCTGGAAGACCCTTTGTAAACAAATGTGACAATTGTTGAGTTGAAGAAAGTCAATCCGGTTTCTTACTTCTCCAAGTAACATGAGCACCTCGTATATAGGTACAATATCTTATAGTAGATGGACGATCATCAATAGAACATACCCACTCTTCATCTATGAGTACTTCAATTTATGGATGAGCATTCGGTTAATTCGGTTCAAACCGAACCAAATAACAGAAAACCGAATTGGACAAAAACCGAATGTAAAATCGAAACCGAACAGAATCAAACCGAACCGAATTAAATCGGTTCGATTTACGGTATATTCGGTTTATTCGATTTTTCGGTTTATTTGTGCTTTTCTTTGTTAATATATACAGTAACTAAATATACCTAGATATAGTTAGCATATACCTATAGTATATATATATATATATATATATATATATATATATATACTAAAAGATGGGAACGAAGGCGCTAGGGTTTCCTCCGGATGATGGACTTGCAGGCGGCCTTTTGGAGTCCTCACGGCAACATGAAGGGAAACAAGCAGAGGAGAGTCTCCTGGCCACCGCCGAACCCGGTTCTATGGAATCCCGGGGGGGGGGGGGGGGTTGGACGACGGTGGCAAGGAGAAGAAGGGGGCAAGCACGGATGGGAAGCATCCCAGATGGGGCGGGATCGAAGACAAGATTCAGATCAAGCCGGCCAGGAGGCTCCCAGCGTGCGCATAACCATGGGTATTTTGCCACTACATCTGCGGGTACAAGCCAGGTGGGGGGAAGGAGAAGAACGACTAGGGAGGAAGGGCATACGGAAGGAAATACTGGTATTCCACGTGGACGGTCGGGAGCTGCTGTCAGATCAAGTTTATGGATCGAGTCCAATGCTAATACACGAGAACGAGCGGAGGCCGCTGTCAAGGCCAGCCAAGCGGATACATCGCAGAACGCGCCAAGAGCAATGCCTAAACCGGTATCCTGGGTGGATATTTGCAAACCATCGATGGTGGATGAGGAGGTAGAACTGCAATACATAGAACCAAGCGTCATTAATGGGAGAAAAGTGGTCGAAATCACCAAGGAAGATATCCAGGAAACTACCGAATACTGGAAACATACACTCATCTTGTATGTGATGGGTAACAAACCATTCTATGGGCAACTACGGGCGTTTGCTACACGAGTTTGGCGACCGAAGGACGACATGGAAATTTTCTCTCGTGAAAATGGGTTTTATTTTGTCAAATTCTCCCTAGCAGAGGATCTGGAGAAGGTATTGGAAGGGGGGCCGTGGACGTTTGATGGGCGGCTAGTAGTACTTAAAGAGGTGGATGCCAGAATCGAGCTTTGAGAAAGATCGGTTAACATCAGTCCCTATATGGATCCGACTCCCGTGGCTCTCACCACAGTTGTGGAGTAATCCATCAATAATGAAATTAGCCAACATGGTTGGCAAGCCTATACGTACCGACCTACTCACGGCAAGACGCCAAAGGCTCTCCTATGCTCGGGTGTTCGTAGAAATTGAAGCAAATGATGATCTCCCACGTCAAATTGATCTCGTCCTACCAAATGGTGAATGGATCACACAAAGGATTGAGTATGAATGGGTACCCCCATCGTGTTCGAAGTGTCAATGTTTCGGACACATGGAGAACCACTGCTACGACATAGTGGAGAATAAAATAGTAGAAGATATCCAGCCGACACATCAAGAGGGAGAGGTGAGCATGGAGATGGGGGATGAACAACCTCATGTACACATCAACCAGGAGGAGCACATGGTGGATGTTCAGCACGAAGTCGAACACAATGTGGTCCACAGTAGCAATTCATCAATGCTTGGGAAAGGTTCGGTCCCAGAGAAGAATCAAGCAGATGGCAGTGATAGTACCAGGGCCTTAGTGCTATATGGGGGATCGAATGTCCAATTGGTGAATAAAAACAATAGTATGGAGACACAATCTCAGGAGTTCGAAACAACAGGAGGCTCTAAGGACCCAAAGGTTAACAAAACACATCATAATAGAGGAGATAATGTTGAGACTCCACAAGGTGACCATGCAAACAGAAGAAATAGCAGCAATGAAGACTCTCATGATATAGCCCTTACTATGGCCAATCCAAAATGGTCTATGTTACAAAGAGAAGCTACAACATGCACTACCAATGAGAATATGACTTCCTCCACGTCCAGGAGAAAGTCAGAGCCTTGCCGGGACGAGTCACCAAGTGAATAAATGACATTCCTCACCTGGAATGTCGGGGGGCCAATTCTATTGGCCGGTGGAAGGAGATACAGAGTGTAATCAAAAGAAATAAGTGTTCGATTGTCGCTATTATTGAGAGCAAAATCAAGACAGAAGGGAGATTGCTGCAACGGACTCCGCACAATTGGAAGACCATCCATAATCTACAACATTGTGATATGGCACGCATATGGATACAATGGGACTCACGGGTTTGGTCCGGTCAGGTACGTCATCTCACTGATCAAATAATAGTCATTGATTTCACTAACAAAGGTGGTCTGAATGTTATATTGGGAGCGGTGTACGGACACAATGATAGGAGGAAAAGATTTCGGCTTTGGGAAGACATTATCCACATTGCATCAGGCATAGGAGATAACACCCCCCTCCTATTGTGCGGAGATTTCAACACAATTCTCACTACAGCTGAAAAAATTGGGGGCAGGATAGTGCCCGATTCTATTTTGGCAGACTTCCAGAATTGCCTCCTTGGATCGGGTTTGCAATGTGTACACAGAACGGGACATCTTTGGTCCTGGAACAACAGATCCACAACTAGTCGAGTAGCCTGCCAACTGGACCGTGCTATATGTAATAACAGATGGCTTGATATGTTTCCACTGGTTCGCGCGGAAGGATTGCATAGCGGCACTAGCGACCACACTCCCATCCTAATTAGAATGGAAATACAGACGATCGCGAAAAGACGGCCGTTCCGATATTGCAATGCATGGCCGAAAGTGGAGGGTTATCAGGAGGTGGTGGCAAGAGAATTGGAATGCTAAGTAATTGGCAGCCCACAGTTCTCGCTAACCCAGAAGTTGAAGAAGTTTAAAATTGCTCTTCGGCAATGGGATAAGAACAGACCTAAGTCTGCTATTGAGGAAAAAGAAAAAATATTGCAAGAGCTACAAAATAAACTACAAGCTAATCCTAATGATGCTGGGTACATGGCCGCGGAAGTTCGGGCCCAAGCGGAGGTTAAAAGTCTCCGACAACAAGCTGAAGTACACCTCCAACAACGAGCGAAATGCACATGGTTAAAAGACGGCGATCGGTGCTCAAAATTCTTCTACGCCACCATAAGAGCTCGGCAACGCTCAAACGCCATGACAACGCTCATTGACAGGAAGGAAAAGAAATTAGAGAGGAAGTTCAAATACAACAAGAAGCCATAAAATATTATTATGAACTCTATAACCAATCGGGCTACAGAGATGAATTTCCTGACATTATTCCTAAGCGCCTTAGTGACGGAAGAAGGCAATAAGTTACTGCGGAAGCAAGTAACATTGGCAGAAATTGAAGATATTATCAATAAGGCGGATCCGAATAAAGCACCTGGTCCCGACGGGTTCAATGCTATGTTCTACAAGAAACATTGGGAACAACTCAAAGGTCAGATATATCAAGTTGTACATGACTTTCTCCGCAACGGGAGAATGCTAAAAGAGGTGAACCATACCTTTCTTACTTTAATTCCAAAGAAGGAAGGAGCAACAGAGCTTGGTGACTTTCGACCAATAGCATGCTGCAATTTCATCTACAAAATTATCACCAAATTAATGTGCAAAAGGATGCAGAAAATCATGCCGGGTCTCATATCACTCAATCAATCGACATTCATTAAGGGGAGATCAATAGCGGAAAACTGCCTACTGGCCCACGAACTGGTACGTGAATTCAATAAGCCGGGAGGGAAGAAAAGTTGCATTAAACTCGATCTTCGCAAGGCATATGATATGGTGAATAGAAAATTTGTTTGTGCGATGATGAGAAGCATGGGGTTCGACAGCTGGTGGGTGGACCGTATAGAGGAATGCATATCAACTCCGACCTTCTTCGTCATTGTCAATGGTCAACCGCATGGGTATTTCGGAAGCAATAGAGGTCTACGCCAGGGTGACCCTCTGTCCCCTTATTTGTTTACTATAGTTATGGAACACTTCACATGTTTGATGGATATGGCGGTTTACAAGAAACAGATAATACCCATCCATCGCCGAGTCTCGTCGAAGGTGTCACACCTTATCTATGCAGACGATCTCTTGGTTCTTATGGAACCGACAGCTAGAGGAGTCGAACACCTCAACCTAGTACTTCATCGGTTCGGCCAAATGACGGGTTTGACTCTTAATAGAAACAAATCCCAGGTTTAATTCAACAAAGATTGCCCGCAACAGGAATAGTTGGCGACCTTAATGGGAATCGATAGGGGACAACTTCTAGTCCGCTACCTTGGTTTGCCACTTTCGGTTAACTACGCCAAGGATACTGATTGTGCAGGATTGGTTCAATATGTCCACAGCAGACTGGATGGGTGGCAGTCGCAGCTTCTATCTTTTGGGGGAAGGATCGAACTTGTTCGATCCACTATTCTGGCTATTACAGCGTACTGGCTGCAGGCTATTATTATCCCCAAGAGTACGTTCCATAAAATAGAGAAATTATGCGCTAATTTTATTTGGAAGGGAGGTCTGCATACTATAGCATGAGAGGAGTTGTGTCAAAGGAAGGAGGAGGGCGGACTCGGATTGCGTTCGCTTCAAACATTACGAGATGTTGCCATTCTCAAGTTAGCATGGAGGTACCTGGAGGGAAATTCACTATGGGCAATATGGACTGCCAATAGATACGACAAGGAAGGGAACTTCTGGGTAACTAACGTCGATAATAACGCGTCCGTTACATAAAAATTAATCTTGAAGCAGCGCTTATCGTTAAAACAAAGAATATAACGGGTTATATGTAATGGGCGAGCTACAAAAGTGTGGACTGATCCGTGGATTAACAAAGTGAGTTTGGCGGATAGGCTTGGCTGGCCTATGTACGAACTCATTGGAAGCAAAGCTAATGTTAGTGAGCTTATTACCAATGGTAGGTGGAATATAAAGGGAGTATACATCCGCCTGTGGTTCAAAGATGAAATTGAACGGATGCCAATTGACGAGGAAGGAGAGGCAGACTACTGGGTGTGGGAGGGAGCGAACCCAGGTAAATTCCCTCACAAACTAGCATACGAGAGCCTACGGGACCCATTACCAATGGTAGAATGGGCTCCCATAGTTTGGACGAAGGGGGCGGCATCAAAAATGAAGCTATGTATGTATAAAGCTACCAGAGATAGATTGCTAACAAAGGAGAGAATCGGCAAGTTCAACATACAGCTACATAATACCAACTGCATGTTCTGCGACAATGGGTATGAAACAAGGGACCACTTGTTCTTTCAATGTACTTGCACCAATCTCATTTGGCAATCGATCAGACATCAGACAGACACTCCTAATACAAGTAGAGAGGGTCTTCTGGAGACCATAGAGGAGGTAAAGGTGATGGAGAGCAGAGGAAGCCAAATATACAGACATGCAAGAATCAGACTCCTGACAGCGGTATGGCATATATGGAGAGAGCGAAACAACATAATTTTTGAGAAGAAGGCAACGTCTATTGCTGGAATTCTAAATAATATAGTAGGGGACATTAATTGTATGATTGCTTGAGATTCATAGGGCCTGGTGTTATACATGAGGAGGCTGGGAGATTGTATACTCATTTTCTTTTTACATGAATGAAGTACCTTTCCTTCAAAAATATATATATATATATATAGTAACTAAATTTTCTTATTCGGTTTTGGACCGAAACCGAAACCCAACAGCGAAACCGAATAAGAAAATTTAGTATTTTCAAAACTGAAACCGAATCGAAATTTTAGTTTTTAAACCAAACCGAACCTCTTATTCGGTTCTGTTCAATTTTCGGTCCAAAACTGAATAATGCTCACCCCTACTTCAATTTTAAGATGATCGTTCTTTCGGAATAATCTCTCTTGTTAGTTTGGGATATTTTTTCAGATAGATATATAATTTTTGGGCATGCATCAGTTAGCTTAAAACACTTAAAATATATGCAATGATTGATTGTATGATTGACAAGTATAGAAATTACCTAGAAATCTTTGAGAAGTATAGAAATCATTGCCATGTCAACTTCACAACTTCACAACTTTTTTGACATTTGCATTGGAGAAAGACTTTTCTTGGGGATTATAACATCTGAAAATATATGCAATGATTGATTGTATGATTGACAAGTATAGAAATTACCTAGAAATCTTTGGTATTGACTGGCATCCCCAGTGGCTTACCTCTAAAATTG
The DNA here is from genome assembly GCA_029216955.1 of Iris pallida. NCBI lineage: Eukaryota > Viridiplantae > Streptophyta > Magnoliopsida > Asparagales > Iridaceae > Iris > Iris pallida. The sequence goes on along the minus strand of JANAVB010033305.1, from coordinate 3,745 downwards.
CTCAAATCTTTGGTACTGAGCAACCTCAATTCCAAGGAGTTCAGAAGTTGAGATTATGATTTCCTCATCATATCTTACAAGAGCTTAAGATCAGCAATGTTATAGATGCTTCTATCCAATTTTAACCAAAGATTGACTTAGAGCATCTCCAACCCTAATGTCTTGTAATGTGATGTGATTCCTATATGGCATGAGGCATAAGACAATGTCTTTCCTAGGTGGCAAGATTATATTCACACAAGACAATGACGTAGAAAAATCTTCTCCAATGCAAAAATATTGAGAAGACAATAAAAACTACTTTTTTCAACTTCTAAGACTTCCTTTCCTTCTAAATTTTTTTTATTGATGATGTGGAGGTAAAGACACAATGAAGTGCATTGTCTAGAACTAGACAACCAACTTCACAATGTCTTCGCCACGTCATGCCATGTCAACTTCACAACTTTTTTCAATAAAGCCTTGTTATTCCTATGTGACAACTTTTTTCTAAACTCACACTTGCATTGGGGATGCTCTTAGTCTTGCAACTTATATGTCCATGGTATCTGCTTCAACCCATAATGTCTTGCGACTCATATTCTTGCAGATCACCATTGATGAAAAATATGATCTTCACAATTAATTGGTGAAGATGGCCACAAGAGCAATAGTATTTATGTTTTTTCACTAGTGCAAATGTTTTCAACATTGTCAACCCCATTAGTTAGTATGAATCCCTTTTCAAGCGTATGTCCTTGTTCCCCTCAAATAGGGAGAGCATTAAACGGTTTAAAACCGAAAACCGGACCGAACCGAACCGTTTTAGCTATTCGGTTCGGTTCAAAAAAAATATCGGGTCGGTTTCAGTGCCGAAAACCGCTAATTCGGTTTTAGGGGTCGGTTGCGGTTATTGGGTTTCGGGTTCGATTTTAAACCGAAACCGAATTAGGTATGGGAAGTTACCAATTTACCCTCAACCCTAACCCTAAGCTTACAACTCAATTTTCTTCTCTCTCCTCACAAATCCATTTGCTGTGGCTAAGGCTTTGCCAACTCAAGAGCGACGCTCTCCCAAATTCCAAGCCCCGGCTCCCTCCCCCTTGTGACTTGTCCTCTCCTCTAGAGCTTCCTCCGTTGCTCCGCCTTCAAATCTGCCGGTAGCGAGAGTCGTAGCTGCCTCTCTTCTCAGTATTCTCATTCTCAGACTCTCTCAGTCTCTCACCGACATCACGGTAACTGTAAGTATATTTTTCTAATTTTCTTCGTAGCCTCTCTTCGTATCCTAACCCTAAGTATTTTTTTTTCTAATTATTTTGTTTTAATCTCAGATTTAAATCTAATTATTTCGTTTTAACTTATTGTTTGTTTATTTTCTGTTATATTTTTATTTATAATTTATGTTATAGTTTTTTAATTATAATTTCAGATGTAGATAATTTTTCTAATTTTTTATTTATAAATTTTAATGTCAGATCTAGTTGATCTTGTAAAAAGGTATATATTAATGTTAGATCTATATTTTTAATATCAGAATTAGATCTAATTTATGTAACGATGGTTTATAATTTTTTTTATAATTTCGTTTAATGTTTTCTGTAATTTATTATTCGTTTTATATTTTTTTCTGTTATTATTGGGTTTCCTGTTATAATTTTACTGTTTTATAATTTTTTTTGTTAATTATGCAGGTATTTGAGAACCTGGGGTTGGATCTTGTGTTTGGATTTATCTTTGGATCGTTTATCGCTGTAAGAATCTCTCTCTCTCTCTCTCTCTCTCTCTCTCTATATATATATATATATATATATATATATATATATATATATATATATATATACTGTGCTTGGAATGGAATGTGTGTATGGAAATTGGAATGGAATATGTTTGCAGGACAAATAATGTTATAGTGCCAGTTGCACAAATGCCGCGTTGCTGGCCAGTTTGCCAAAAGACTTACAATCTATTTATTTTTTGTTTATGCTTATATTATGTTTATGTTCGGTGTCAATATTGGGTAGCACTAATGTTTATGTAGTTATGCTTATATTCTGTTTATGTTCAGTGTCAATAAAGCCTTATAATCTATTTATGTTTATATTTTGTTTATGTTCAGTGTCGATGTTTAATGTTTATGGAGTATTTTTAGCAAATCAGTTGGGTTGGTAGAATTAATTTTTATGTAGGATTGTGATTATTTTTATTCGTTGGATAGATTTAATTAAGGCTTAGGTAGCTTAGGTAAGGTTATTCACCAAATTATATGATGTTTGTTAGGTAGCTAGCACCAATCAATGACAACTACTTCATATTCATGCAATGTGTATATTTCTTTATTTTTATTGAAATTTTATATTCATAGTTCATATATTAAAAGACACGTTTATTTTTTTAGATGTCGCACGAAGGTGATCCACCTCAACAACCAACTAGTTCTGAAGCCATAAATGAGCCAACTAGTTCTGAAGCCACAAATGAGCCAATTTTCAATCCTAAATCAAGTCTTGCAACTTTACGCTTTATGTACTCACTTGCTTCCTACCATACATTACATTTCTGGAAATGGAACAAATTGTTCTGAAGGACAAAGCATGCAAATATGTGTTGAAAAAGGTAATTGTGTTACAAACTCCTGCTCCGAAGGCCTACAAACTCGGTCCGAAGGTCCCACACATCCCGGCCCGAAGGCCACATCCCTGTCCGAAAATTCCCACTTGCATCATACCTGCATCGCACCACAACTCACATTAATTTTCCACTAGAAAATTGATAGGCTTTTCTCGTTGCTCGAACTAACCTCCTCTTGGGAGAAATATGCCTCACTCCAACCACTTGAGCTAGAAGTCCTTGGCTATACTATATATATATGTGTGTGTGTGTGTGTGTTGAAAAAGGGTAATATATTGAAACTGGTTCAAATTACCAATATCTCAAATCAAGGATTCAATCCCATAATCCCCATCCCCCTTTATATATATATATATATATATATATATATATATATATTGTAGGATCGTTGAGCACTTCTAGAGGGGGGGTGAATAGAGTGCGTGTGTGCAGCGGAAATAAAATCACCAATTAAAAATTAAACTATGGCAATGATGTAAGAGCAGTAAATAAAGATAGGAGAATCAAACTCAGTAACACAGCGATGTATACTGGTATTCCTCTGAGAGGACTAATCCAGTCTCGAGTACTCTTGCTCGATGTTAATCCACTAAAGGCACAAGCTTTAACTGAGTGCTTGCAACTCTTACACCACCGTGCTTGTTGACGAGTGCACGACCAACTCCAACACACACCGTGCTTGGTGACGAGCGCACGACCAGCTCCACAACGAGAATTTGTTGTTGAAACTTGACGACCTCTTTACAACTCTGAATAACCAAAAGACTTCTAAATCAAATCTGATAGTACTGGCTTTTGGCTAAGAGAAGTATAGGTGAGATTTGAAATTTTTAGATCACTAGAAAACACTTGAGATGAATAGAGAAGAGAGTGAAGAATGAATTGATGTTTTGAAATGAAAAGTTCTTCTCTATTTATAGGTGTTTTCACCAACCGAACTCGGGCAGAACTCGGACAGAGTTCGGATGCAAATATCTCGCAAAATAGACGTTGCTCGCAGATTTGGAGGCAACTGAAGTTTGAATACAAACTGACCGAACTCGGTCAGAGTTCGGGCCGAACTCGGTCAGAGTTCGGGCCGAACTCGGGCCGAACTCGGCTAGGAGTTCTGTCAGGAGATATAATAAAATTCTTTTGT
>JANAVB010033304.1:0-46041 GCA_029216955.1 Iris pallida | reverse complement strand
AACCAATTCATTAATATACAAAACAGTCCCAGTTTGGACAGTTCAGTTATGGAACTTCAACTTCCCATTCCAAGTTCAAAACATAACCAAATCAACCCAACTTCGACCACTATTAGAAAAACATATAGGAGAAATGGTTTAGGGACTTAACCTATCAGTTAACAGCATTTAGAGGGTTTAATTAGATGTCAAAGTTCATATACAAAACCTGGAAATACAAGGACTGAACACCCAGTTTCAGTCCCTACTCAAAAGCCACATTTCGAAATCAAATGTTCACCAAACAACCCAAAAATTAACCACAATTAGATTACATATAGGAGAATAGTATCAGGGTCTTAAACATGTAATTTAATAACATTTAAATGGTTAATAAACCAACCAAAGTTTGATTTAACAGAAGAAAAACACTGAATGAACACATGTTCAGAAACTTGGGTAAATGAGGAAATTATCTAATTAAAACAATTAATGTATAACAATTGTGGTTGGTAATTAACATACTAAGTGTTCGTGTCAGAGAGGGTGATTCGTGTCCACAAAAGTGGACACGAAGTGTCCAAACAGCTAGTGTCACCCACAGTATAGACTGACAGGACAGTCTCGTGCGGGCAGGACACGGAGTCGTGCAGGCAGGACACGACTCAATGAGTCTTGCACTCGTGTCCCAGGGTCGAGTAGGACTAGGGCTAGGACTAGGGCACCCTGGTTCGTGTCCTCGACGTGTCCAGCACGAATACGAGTAGCGTATCAGTACTCGATTTTTCGTGTGCACTGCACAGTGAAAAATCAGTGCGACACTGATATCTCTCTCGACACGCCACGTGGACACGTAGACTTGACACGTGGCGTCAGTCACTGCCCCATGGTGCGTGTCGAGTCTCGTTCATATTATCGCGTGTCGTGTCCGCTACAGCCCCGAGTAGCAGGGGATAAATCCTGCCAGTACGCGCGTGTGGGCACCGCGTGTCCACGTGCCTGTGTCGACTCGACACAACACGAAATTATGCTCAGTGCAATAGAAACATGTAAGCGAGATCAATACCTAACTTCCTATTCAAAAATAATCAACAAAATCAAACAAAATGCCCTTTGAGGCATTTCGACAAACACTTATGAATAGTGACTGATACGTGTCCGATACGGACACGTACAGTGCTCAAAACCTAGGGTTACCTATTCCTACAGCTAGGTTAGGCCTAGGGGTCCCTAGATGTGGAATAAAAATAGAATTTCATTGAGTATTGAAGAAGTTACCTATAGATGAACTTTCTAGAAAATCCCCTTTGTTGAGCTCCTCTCCTTGATATCCCAATCCAACAAATCAATATCAAACTGAAATAAAACTCCAATAACAGCAAGTATAGGTATATTAAAACCTAATGGAAGAGATTTGAATGAAAAAGGACATGAAATGGAATTTCTATGGATTAAATGAAGTAGGAACAAACCTCTTTCTAAACTTGATCTTTCCTAAAAGAGGCAACCATAAAACTAAGAGTATTTATAGAGTGGGGTTCCCAATGAGAATATGGTGGCCGGCCACATAAGTCTAGGGCTAGTTTTGTAATTTCTTGGGCTTTGGGCCAATCTACAAGGCTATGAGTTAAGTCGATTTATCAATGGTTCTAAATCATAAGTCATGACTTATGACTTTCTAATTCCTATTGCTAACTAGAGTCTATTGACCAAACTAAGGATTAGCTTAGGTTAGACTAGAGTCATATAACCTAACCAAGTCCATACTAACTAGGGTTAGCTTCTAGGTTGGTCTACAAGGGTCAAAACTAGTCAAAGTCAACCTAGTCAACCCTCATCCAAACAATTCCAAAATAATTCCTAAAAATTCCCATAAATTCAAATAAATTCTAATAAATTCAAATTACCCCAAAATGTCAAAAATACCCTCAAACTAGAAATATGGTAGTGACAAATCTATCCTCCTTAAAATAATTTCGTCCTCGAAATTGAAAGGCGAAATACAACTGATGAGAAGGATAGAAAGTATACCTCACGGTCCAAAAAGATATGGGTAGCGCTCGCGCATCTCATCCTTCCGCTCCCAGGTAGACTCTCCTGAAGAATGATGCCTCCATGCACGCGTACCAAAGGTATTACCTGGTTCCTCAGAACCTTCTCCTGTCGATCCAGAATCTCCACTGGCTGCTCTGGATAGCTGAGAGAAGGCCCAACCTCAATTTCTGAATGATCGAGCACATGGCTAGGGTCAGCCACGTACCGTCTCAACTGTGATACATAATACGTTGTGGACCCCCACTAGCACAGGCGGCAAGTCTAGCATGTATGCAACGTCACTGACTCTCCCGCTGATAACGAAAGGACCGATGAACGCGGCTAAGCTTTCGCCTCCACCAAAACGTATCGTACCACGAGTCGGAGTATCCTCAAAAAACCTGATCTCGACCTAATCACAAGCAAGGTCTCAATTAATTATAATAAAAAACATGATCAAAATCACAAACAAAACAAACCTAAATCTAATCCTACTCTAATCTGTACCTCAAACTCCAAGGGCCTCGGTGGCTATCGGCCCAGTGCCGATGTCTGTCCTGCGCCACGCGAAGTCTGTCCCTGATGAGCTTCACCTTCTCGGCTGCGTCAACAACCATCTCTGGCCCCAATAAAGCTCGCTCACCAACATCATCCCAAGATAAGGGTGTACGACACCTACGCCCGTACAGAGCCTCGAAAGGTGACATCTCAATGCTGGCCTGGAAACTATTATTGTAAGCAAACTCCACCAAATGAAGATGATCCTCCCAGGAACCTCCAAAGTCCAGGACGCACGTCCGCAACATATCCTCGAGTATCTGAATAGTCCGCTCTGACTGTCTGTCCGTCTGGGGGTGGTATACAGTACTAAACTTGAGCTGAGTGCCCAAGCTGGTCTGACTCCTCCAGAAATAGAAGTAAAGCGACTATCCCGATCTGAGACGATGCTAACCGAAACCCCATGAATCCTGACTATCTGCCGCATGTACATCTCCGCCAGCCTCTCTGTAGACGTACCCACCTTAAATGGCAAGAAGTGGGCCGATTTGGTCAACCTGTCAACGATGACCCAAATCGCGTCTTTCTTCCTGGAGTACGCGGCAATCCTGATACGAAGTCCATAGTGATATGCTCACATTTCCACTCGGGAATGGGCAGCGGCTGCAACAATCCACGGGCCTCTGCCTCTCTGCCTTGACCTGCTGACAGACTAAGCACCTAGCCACGAAGCGAGCCACCTCCTGCTTCTCATCGGACCACCAAACATGCTCCCTCAGATCTCGGTACATCTTGTTGGCACCCAGGTGTATAGAGTACTGAGATCTGTGGGCATCCTGCATAACCTGCTCCCTGAGATCTCGCTGGACACACATAACCTGGAACCGTGCCTCAAGGCACCATCCTCTGCAAGGGAAAACTCGCCCTCCAGCAATCCTGCTCGAACCTGCTCTCGGAGACACCGCAGAGCATCGTCCTCAAACTGAGCCAACTTGATCCTCTCCACCAAGTCGACTGAATCTGTATCCCCCATAACTGCATCTGTACCCCGGGCACGATCACCTCAATCCCAAGGCTCTCCAAGTCTGCAAGCAAATGCCGATCCATGGTTAAACACATGGCTGTCGGATACCTACTCAAGGCATCGAACCACGTTGGCCTTTCCTGGGTGATACTGAAGTAGGATGTCAAAATCATTCATCAACTCTAGCCATCTGCGATGTCTCATGTTCAACTCCTTCTGAGTAAACACATACTTTAAGCTCTTGTGATCTGTGAAGATCTCCACCCTCTCACATACAGATAATGCTTCCACAACTTCAATACAAAAATCACTGCTGCCAGCTCCAGGTCGTAGGTAGGGTAGTTCTTCTCATGGGGACGTAACTGCCTGGAAGCATAGGCAATCAACTTCCCGTGCTACTGCAATACACAACCTAGCCCCTTCCCTGAAGCATCACTATAAATAGTGAATCCACCTGATCCTGAAGGCAATATCAGAATCGGAGCTGTCGTCAGCCGCTTCTTCAACTCATCAAAAGCTGCCTGACACTCCTCTGACCAAACATACTCAGCATCCTTCTGGGTCAACCGAGTCAACGGCTCTGCAACCCGGGAGAAATCCTGCACAAATTCGATAATATCCTGCCAGCCCCAGGAAACTCCTGATCTCTGCAACTGAAGTCGGCGCTGCCCATGCCTCAACTACTACAATCTTCTTGGGTCAACTGAGATACCATCTCCAGTCACCACATGCCCCAAAAAGTTCACCCGGTCCAAGAAGAACTCACACTTGGAGAGCTTCCCATAAAGCTGCTCCCTCCTGAGAGTCTCCAGCATGATCCTCAGATGCTCCTTGTGCTCCTCCTCAGTCTTAGAATATACCAAGATATCGTCAATGAACGCCACCACAAACTGATCCAGATACTGATGGAACACCTTGTTTATAAGGTTCATAAATACTGCTGGTGCATTGGTTAGCCCAAACGGCATAACCAAAAATTCAAACTGTCCGTACCGCGTCCTGAAAGCGGTCTTGGGAATATCCTCCCCCTTCACCTTCACCTGTGATATCCAGACCTCAGATCAATCTTGGAAAATATCCGAGCTCCGCTCAACTGGTCAAATAGATCGTCGATCCGCGACAGTGGGTATTTGTTATTGATCGTGTGGTTGTTGAGTGCCCTATAGTCAATACACATCCATACTGACCCATCCTTCTTCGGTACAAACAACACTGGTGCACCCCATGGCGACGAACTCGAGCGAATGAAGCCCTTGTCCTGTAGCTCATCCACCTGCTTCTTCAGCTCCACCAGCTCACTGTTGTTCACCCGATAGACATGCTGAGAGATGGATTCTGCTCCTGGAACCAAGTCTATTGAGAACTCTATGTCTCTGTCTGGTGGCAATCCCGACAACTCCTCTGGGAAAACATCCATATACTCTGCTATCAAGGGGTGTAGAATCGCCTGCTCCTCGACCGAGACTCCACAGAAGACTCCGCTGCTCTGCTCTGTCTGACGTCTGGAGTACTCGAACTCTGGCTCCCCCGGCGCTCTGAAGAGAACTCTACCCCCTCTGCAATCAATGTTGGCGTGGTGCCTGCTCAACAAATCCATGCCTAGTACTATATCGTAGTTCGGCAATGGCATTACGAGCAGGCTTACCTCCAACTCACGGCCTCCCAAAACTACTCTTCGACCCTTACAAACATCACTCACGAGGATAATGATACCCCCGGTCGTGATCTTCTAAGTCCTAGGCAACGATTCAGCTATGATACCATGTCTAATCGTAAAAGATACTGATATGAAGCTATGCGAAGCACCGGAATCGAATAATGCAAAAGCTGGACTGGAGTCGATAAGAATCGAACATGCGATCAGCTCTCCTATCACCTCTGCATCCCAGCTGCCATGGCGAAAGCTCGCCCCTGCTGGCCTCCTCTGGCCTGCTGCTGATGCTGAACAAATCTCTGCTACTGCGTCGGCAGGGCTGGTCCCCTCTGCTGGCCAGCTGGAGCTCTGACTGCTGCTTCTCCCTGGGCTGCTTGTCCCATACGGCACTCCCTCATCTGGTGGTCTGCTGAACCACACACTAAGCACTGGCCTAGCCTCTTTCGGCACTCATTGGCGATATGTCCGGGCTTCTTACAGTAGGCACAAGTGACAACCTGTCTCTGGCCCTGCTTGTGCTGCCTCGGCTGCTGCTGCTGGTGAATTGGCCTCTGCTGAATCGGTTGCGGCTGGAACTGCCTCGGTTGCTGGAACTAAAAGTGAGGCCTCTTGGCCTGTCCTTCGCTGGTGCTGCTGCCCCCAACTGGGTCTTTGCCCCCTCTTGAGCCTAAGCTCAAGATCATCCTCTGCCAACAAGGCTCCCGTCAAGATCTCCTCGAATGTGGCATCTCTGTTGTCCTTGGTCAAGGACTTGACCTCCTTGACTATACCCTTCCGGAACCTCTGGGCCTTCGCCATCTCGCTCAAGCCCTCTACGAACCTGCCGAGGCGGCCGAACTCCCCTGCGTACTCCTCCACTGAAAGACTCCCCTGGACTAGGCTTTCGAACTGCGTCTCCAAGGCTCTGAGTGCTGAATCTGAGAAGAACTTCTTCTTGAAGAAGCCCTTGAACTGCTCCCAAGTCTGTCCAGCTACCCCCACCCTGGGGTTTGACTGATACCAGATGCGAGCAAGATCTCGCATCCGGCTAGCTGCGGCCTCAATCTGGAGATCTGCTGGTATCCGGGCCAGGCGGAAGATCTCCTCTATATGCTCGATCCACTCGTCGGCATATAGGATCCCCTCTGTCCCCATAAAGTCTCTGGGGCTTATCTTCTGAAACTGCTCTATCCCCGGTGTCCTCGGCTGATGGACCACTGGTCGAGCTGCAACCGTCGTAAGGGCCAACTCCATGCCCATGTCCAGTCGAGCCTGCTGCCGGTCCATGAACTGCTGGAAGTTCGCGAACATCTGTGCTGCATCCACGTATCCTGTAGGCGGCGGCTGCTGGAAAGGATCCACTAGGATGACTGGGTCCTGCCTCTGAGCCGGTAGAAGCATACCCCCTGCTGCTGCTGCCGAGGTCTCAATACGAGCAGAGGTGGCAGGAGCTGCAGTCCCCTGGTCCCGCTGTACTGGCTGAGAGGTAGCGGTCCCCTCCATAGCATCCCCATGAATGGTACGCTGCGATTGAGTCTCTACCATCCTGAAGATAGATAAACAAGAGTATCAATTTCTGAGAAAGAAACGAAATAACAAAGGTGGACAATTAAAATTCAAAGGATTAGCTGACAATAAGGATTTAGATGGCAATAAAAGATTTTTTCCTAAAGTGATTGAGTACCTTAAAATTAATGTCCTATACCCTACTGCAGGCTGTAGTGATACTCTAATTCGAATAACACTACACTTCTAGTCTAGACCTGCATGGGCTACCACTAAAAACGTGTCACGACCCGTACCCTAGAGTAAGGGCACGAGACATGGATACGTCCAGCCTATACCGCAGTGTCGGCGGTAGAACGATGTCCTAGGTCACAACATCTAGCAGTAATATACTAAACAGTTTATACTCCCCAAATGGGGGTGACATAGCAGTAAATGAACTCAATCACAACTAAGGAAGAGATAGCACGATATGATATAGAACTCAAGGAAAAATAGATGATAAAGTAGTCTAAGATAATATCCCAGCAATATCCAGAGTACAAACTCAGGTACAGAATATGAAAGAATATATACAACTCAACATCTCTGAACAGGAGTAAAGTCTAGCTAAACAGTCTCAAGACAACAGAAAAATAAGATAAGGCCTAACTAAACTAGTCTAGGCAATGGGGGTGATGTCCTCAGCTAGGGCTGGATCCTCCTGAGGGTCCAGCTCGCAAGTGTCATCTAGGGCTGCCCCGTAGAAGGTATCCACACAGGCCTCCTCCTCGTCCTCTATAATATTTTCAACAGGTCCAGTCAGGACAGGAGCGAGCACAGTACATCTCAACAGTTCATAGCAGGTTAGAAAATATAATCATGCAGTAAAGTAAGATACAGGTACTGAAAAAAATGCGGTATGTAAACAGAGAGAGAACTGTAATAGAAATATCTACTATAAATAGAGAACTAACATGTGGCTAGTGAGTCAGAGTACAACATAGACATGTAAATGGCATGGGATGATTCTGATGCTATACTATGGAATGATTCTGATGCTACACTACTTGGGTATTATTCACATGTCTATTTCTACTCCTCCGTACCCCCAATCAATACACAAGGATCCAACCAGGTTATGTTATGATTCCATGCAAGGCCCCCGAAGGGTGATACATGGATGTCCCATAAATGGGAATTCTAGGAGATTCTAGGATACCCAGTAAATGGGATAAGAGATTCTAGGAGACTCTGTGATCATAAGAGTATATGTCACAAGTGATCAAAGAACCAGTAAAGCATAGTGATACGCCATGTAAGTGAAACGCACAAAACATGTAGTACCCCATGCTCCCTAAGGATAACATCTCAAGAAGGGATCCATATAGTACCAATCCGTGTGACCAACGTGACAGTAACAAGTAAAGTAATTTAATACAGGAAATAATTCTAAGCAGGATATGAAATGATCAGAGAACGTACTCGCCTGGTATCTGAGTGTCCGAATGAAATGTACTGTCCGAGGAGAGGTATCTGGCTCCTAATCAGAACAGCACAGGTCACAATAAGTCTAAAATGATAACAATATGCAATTTAATACATTCTAGATGAATCTAGGTCGATCTAGGCCAAAGTCAACTCTTGGTCAACCTTGGTCAACCAAGAAGTCAAACTTGGTCAACTATAGTCAAACTAGGTCTAACAAGTCTAAACTAGGTCAAACAAGTCATTCTAGGCTAATCAAGTCTATACTAGTCTAAACTAACCTACACTAGCTAGCACATACCTTTACAAGGCTATATGACATTGTCTACATCTAAAAAAATACTACACATGTGATATGGATATGTTATCTAACACAATCATAGAATTACACTAGCATTAGGTTACCCATATACCTATACATAGGTATAGGCACAATCACATCTCATAGATATATATATTACATACCTTACTTTAGGTTATAATACATATATACATATAGATATACATTACATATATATAGAACTCCCATATAATATATACATACATGTTCATTACTAGATATTCATACATATACATATTCATATAATATAGACATGTAAATGTATAGAGAGAGAGAGGGCATGTGTGTGTGTAAACTATGTGTGTGTGTTAGGCTAGCTGGTTCAAGAATGTGTGTGTATGTGTGTGGAGTGTGAGTGAAGGATGTGTGTGTGTGTGTGGAGTGTGAGTGAGGAACATATGAGTGGCTGTGTTAGGGAGTGAGGGTATAAGAGTGTGTAAACTGTGAACAGGAGATGAAACCAATTCATTAATATACAAAACAGTCCCAGTTTGGACAGTTCAGTTATAGGAACTTCAACTTCCCATTCCAAGTTCAAAACATAACCAAATCAACCCAACTTCGAACCACTATTAGAAAACATATAGGAAAAATGGTTTAGGGACTTAACCTATCAGTTAACAGAATTTAGAGGGTTTAATTAGATGTCAAAGTTCATATACAAAACCTGGAAATACAAGGACTGAACACCCAGTTTCAGTCCCTACTCAAAAGCCACATTTTGAAATCAAATGTTCACCAAACAACCCAAAAAATTAACCACAATTAGATTACATATAGGAGAATAGTATCAGGGTCTTAAACATGTAATTTAATAACATTTTAATGGTTAATAAACCAACCAAAGTTTGATTTAACAGAAGAAAACACTGAATGAACACATGGTATCAGAAACTTGGGTAAATGAGGAAATTATCTAATTAAAACAATTAATGTATAACAATTGTGGTTGGTAATTAACATACTAATAGTGTTCATGTCAGAGAGGGTGATTCGTGTCCATAAAAGTGGACACGAAGTGTCCAAACAGCTAGTGTCACCCACAGTATAGACTGACAGGACAGTCTCGTGCGGGCAGGACACGGAGTCGTACAGGCAGGACACGACTCAATGAGTCTTGCACTCGTGTCCCAGGGTCGAGTAGGACTAGGGCTAGGACTAGGGCACCCTGGTTCGTGTCCTCGACGTGTCCAGCATGAATACGAGTAGCGTATCAGTGCTCAATTTCTCGTGTGCACTGCACAGTAAAAAATCAGTGCGACACTGATATCTCTCTCGACACGCCACGTGGACACGTGAGACTTGACACGTGACGTGTTAGTCACTGCCCCATGGTGCGTGTCGAGTCTCGTGTCATATTATCGCGTGTCGTGTCCGCTACAGCCCCCGAGTAGCAGGGGATAAATCCTGCCAGTACGCGCGTGTGGGCACCGCGTGTCTATGCGCCTGTGTCGACTCGACACGACACGAAAGTGTGCTCAGTGCAATAGAAACATGTAAGCGAGATCAATACCTAACTTCATATTCAAAAATAATCCACAAAATCAAGCGAAATGCCCTTTGAGGTATTTCGACAAACACTTATGAATAGTGACTGATACGTGTCCGATACGGACACGTACAGTGTTCAAAACCTAGGGTTACCTATTCCTACAGCTAGGTTAGGCCTAGGGGTCCCTAGATGTGGAATAAAAACAGAATTTCATTGAGTATTGAAGAAGTTACCTATAGATGAACTTTCTAGAAAATCCTCCTTTGTTGAGCTCCTCTCCTTGATATCCCAATCCAATAAATCAATATCAAACTGAAATAAAACTCCAATAACAGCAAGTATAGGTATATTAAAACCTAATGGAAGAGATTTGAATGAAAAAGGACATGAAATAGAATTTCTATGGATTAAATGAAGTTGGAACAAACCTCTTTCTAAACTTGATCTTTCCTAAAAGAGACAACCCTAAAACTAAGAGAGTATTTATATAGTGGGGTTCCCAATGAGGATATGGTAGCCGGCCACATAAGTCTAGGGCTAGGGTTTTGTAATTTCTTGGGCTTTGGGCCAATCTACAAGGCTATGAGTTAAGTTGATTTATCAATGGTTCTAAATCATAAATCATGACTTATGACTTTCTAATTCCTATTGCTAACTAGAGTCTGTTGACCAAACTAAGGGTTAGCTTAGGTTAGACTAGAGTCATATAACCTAACCAAGTCCATACTAACTAGGGTTAGCTTCTAGGTTGGTCTACAAGGGTCAAAACTAGTCAAAGTCAACCTAGTCAACCCTCATCCAAACAATTCCAAAATAATTCCTAAAAATTCCCATAAATTTAAATAAATTCTAATAAATTCAAATTACCCCAAAATGTCAAAAATACCCTCAAACTAGAAATGTGGTAGTGACACCACATAACCTTGGTCCGCGAAAAGGTTATGCAACTGGGCCTCGGGTGTAATGCCCCGCTTCGTACGGCGCATTACGCTGAAGTGTTGACTCAACGAGTCACGTTGACGCAAGGAAATATATCGATGTAAAACGATATGAGAGTTACGTTGTCCCGAGCAACGCATCGAACTAAGTCGATACGAAGAGTTGCCTTGTCCCGAAAGAATGTATCGAGTGAATCGATGCAAAGCGCCGCGTTGTCCCGAAGGATGAGTGCGTTGAATCGGCTCGAAGATTCTAAGAAATCGAATCGACTAAGGCACAAGTCTGAATCGATGCAAATATTGATTTTAGTTGGTTTTGTGTGCAGGTTATACTTTGACGGAAAAATATTAGAGGTCGATCTTTTGACATATTTAGTAAGGGGTCCGCAAAATTAAATTGTCGTCTTGCGACGGGCCGAGACTTGGGCACGCTAAGGCAAATCGATCGTATAACTCAATGAAGTACGAAGTGCTCGAATGGCTAAGTCAGGAGAGTGGCCGTGCAACAAAGTTATGAAATCGAGCCGCATCGTCTCGGCGAAACGACGAAGGCGAATCGACTCAAGGTGGGAGGATTGACTTCTTTTTAGTCCTTCATGCGATAAGTCAAATATATTATTGTATGCTAAAAGTTAACCTATCGATGCCACTGGCATGGCCGATCGGAGATAAATCGTAGTGTGAGTCGAACACTAAGTTAGAACAATTGAAATGAAACGTGCATCAAATGCACGAGTCGCTATGGAACATTGGATATCGTAAAGGCGAGCGCCTCGGTGCGCAAGCCGTAAGAACATGGGATAACTGTACTCGGCGAGTGCCTTAGTGCATAAACCATACCGTGCCTTTGCTACACGAGTTAGACGGCTAGAACATTGAAAGACAATAGGCGAGCGCCCTAGCGCGTCAGCCCCGAACATTGAATGCTAAGTTATAGAACATGGGGATACGGTTGAAACGTGCCTACGTACACGGGATAATAAAAAGATGGCTTCGTTGCGAGAGAATACAGTTGTGGCATGAATGTGGCAGAACTGTCGGATATGACATGGTGTCTCGAAAGATGTTCAAGACCTTCGGGTCATTCGGTTGACGAGCATTGAGTTGAGGCACGATGCCATTGAATCATTGAAACGAAGTATGAAATATAAGAACACAGAAAGCTAATGAAAGAGATGCGAGATGATAAGTCTGAGTCTCGGACTCAAGACTATGTTGGTTGTTTAAAGTTAATTGCTTGAATGATAAGGGCGTTGCATGGTCGAATCGAATGGACGAGAGATAAAATGTGATATCGCCCGTGCACGGGTGTTTCCCCCAAACGGTTAAATGCCGGAACGCCCCGGAACCGCTTTGGCCTAGGAGGGAATCGAATAATCTTTGTTGGCGCACATCCTTAAACAAGATGGGAAAAACCACAAATGATGGTATACAGCGGGAACGTTTCGGTTGTTGGGATGTGACCCAACCCGTGAAACGCCGGGCAGCCCGACCAAATATTGAGAAAAGAATGAAAGAAAAAAGGAACTCCTTTAGTCCATTCCGGCACGGATACACCAACGGCCCTTCATATAGTTAAGGAACGATGGGTTGAAAGTGTAGGCGCGTATGCGTCCCGCATAGAGATCCTGCTTAGAGATGCACATATAACATGACAGGGAAGGAATGCGGCGTATTCACCTTGCATCGGTGCAAGGGCGAGTGCGTCGACTTGGTAAGTCATACCACGAATCAAACACGAGATTGCTTGTTTGCTTGCCTATTCAATTCGATATAACATGCTGCTATGATAACATACTTTACGCTTACAAAGATGCCATAAAATTGACCCTAAGGAGAACATAGCAAGATCATAAGCTAAGTTGCATGATTCAACGTAAATATTAAAATGTTGGTTTGGAAAGATGATCTTTGAATCAGTACATGCGAGGACGAACGTACTGGTCCCCCACCAGCTTCATGCAGGGTACAGGGAATGGATTGCTTGCGGCGAAGCGTTGCTTGAACGTGTTGAGGCATGGAATGCCGAAGCGCATTGAAGCGTGCTATCGCATTGACGCTCGGACTACGCAGCTGGATTGATGCGGCCGAGATATAGAAGGCATGATGTATGGAACGATAAAATCCTTTGTGGGCAAGAGAGAACCTGAGTGTTGTAGCCAATCTGGCATATATTGTTAGGCTATCGAAAGCCTTTGTAATCTCAGTTTCGAATATCAATAAAGAGAATTATTTTGTATACTCTATTTCCTTTCGTTGTTAATATCGAATCTAAAAGATAACCATTTGAAAACTTATCATCTTGCCTTGCACGAGCGCAACACCAGGCTCGTGCGACATCACGTTCCCTGCGAGGACGATGATTTGGGTGATTCCGGGTCGGGGCGTGACATCGGGCGGGGTGTAACATTTGGGACGTTACATTCTCTTCCACCTAAGCTGTTGACGCCCTCGTCAACCATGCTCGCTGAGAAACGCCTGGATCTCAGCTTCGAACTGATGCAGCGTATCAGCACGTTCCCAGCTAGACTCGCCGTAAGGCAAGCCCTTCCACTGGATGAGGTACTCCACATACGGGGACACGTCTCGTCGCCGAATGGTCCTTCTGTCCAGCACGGCTTCCACCTCCTTGTCGAAGGAAGTCGTTATGGTCGCCGTCGATCGCTTCGAAACTCCTCGCTGGGGATCCTCCAAGTCTGCATGGTACGGCTTCAAGCAACTTGCATGGAAGACTGGATGAATTTTCAGCTTGGCAGGGAGTTCAAGCTTGTAGGCCACCTTGCCTACCTTCTTGAGCACGGGGAAGGGGCCTTCATACTTCCGGATTAGTCCTTTGTGCACCTTGCAGAACACCTTAAACTGTTGTGGTTGTAGCTTCACCAGCACCATGTTCCTTTCTTGTACTCAACCGGCCTTCGCTTCGCGTCGGCCCACTTCTTCATCTTCCTCGCGGCCTTCACTAGAAATGCCTTGACAATGTCCGCCTTTGCCTTAAAATCTGAAGTGAACTGGTTGGCCGCGGGGCTTCTACTCGAGGACCCCGCACTCAGCGTGTGCGGGGCAAGTGGTTGGCGACCCATCACCAACTCGAATGGACTGTTGTGCGATGACTCGCTCTGTTGAAGATTATAGCAGAACTGAGCGACGTCAAGGTGATGCACCCAATCCCTCTGGTTGGCACTCACAAAGTACCGCAAGTATTCCTCGAGTAGCGAGTTGACCCGCTCGGTCTGCCCGTCCGTCTGCGGGTAGAAGCTGGTCGAGAAGTGTAAGTCCGTTCCGAGGATTTTGAACACTTCCGTCCAGAACTTCTCCGTGAAGCGGGGGTCTCGGTCGCTGACAATGTTGACCGGGATGCCCCAGAACTTCACCACGTGGCTGATGAACAGTCGCGCGGCCTCCTCTGCTGTGCAGTCCATCGAAGCAGCAATAAAGGTCGTGTACTTTGAGAACCGGTCCACCACCACGAGAATGGACCCAAGCGCCCCCA
Organism: Iris pallida; assembly: GCA_029216955.1. Classification (NCBI taxonomy): domain Eukaryota; kingdom Viridiplantae; phylum Streptophyta; class Magnoliopsida; order Asparagales; family Iridaceae; genus Iris; species Iris pallida. The sequence continues at coordinate 31,640 of JANAVB010033304.1, read as the reverse complement.
CTTTCGATAGGGCGGAGATGAAGTCCATCGAAATGCTCTCCCACGGCAGACTCGGCACGGAAAGAGGCTCCAGCAGGCCCCCGGGATTCTGATGATCCACCTTGTCTTGTTGGCACACAAGACAAATGCGAACATAGTCCTCCATATCTTCGCGCATGCGAGGCCAATAGTATACGGCCTCCAGCAGCGCCAAGGTTCGCTTTTGTCCCGGATATCCAGCCCACTTTGTGTCAGGACACTACTTGAGCAGCTGTCACCAGAAGCCACTCCACCTAGGCACGACCACCCTGTCGCCTTCGGTGTAGAGAAGTCCGTCTTTCAGCCAGAACCTTCTCGTTTTGCCCTCCTTGGCAAGCTTCACTATGGCCAGTGTTAGTGGGTCCTCCATGATTCCCACTCTAACACGGTCCAGAATGTCCCCTTTGAGCAAGCACACAGATGCGAGCTCGGCCTTCCTGCTAAGTGCATCGGCCACCTAATTTTCTTTGTCGGGTTTGTACTGCAACACCATGTCAAACTCGGCTAGAAAATCTTGCCATCTCGCCTGCTTCGGAGATAGCTTCTTTTAGGACTGGAAGTAGCTCGTGGCAATATTGTCCGTCATGACTACGAACTTGGTGCCGAGGAGGTAGTGCCACCATATCCTCAAGCTATGTACGGTCGCGGTCATCTCCTTCTCCTGCACCGTGTAGCGCCGCTCAGTGTCATTCAGCTTGCGGCTCTCGAACGCGATAGGGTGTCCTTCCTGCACCAATACCCCACCGATGGCGAAGTCGGACGTGTCACGACCCGTACCTGTTTTTTTTAAACGGGTACGAGATGTGTCCAAGCCAGCCTACGCCGCAGTGTCGGCAGTAGAACGCTGTCACGGCCATGAAGATCAAAATCACAAATAATGCTCATTCACAAAAATTAATTTAACTTACAATGATCACAAGATTTACATTTGTAGCAAAATATAAACTTGTACAAATAAATGAATGACTACAACTCAACTATCTAGCTAGTCTCTAGGCTTTGGTCTGCAAGTATTTCCGTCACTCCCTATGCTAAGTGAACGGCTAACCTGAAAATCCTACTCCTTATCCTTATCCTCAAAGATCGTCGTTGGTCCTTTATCATCTATTTCTTTGGTCATTGATTGTTTAGAAAGCCATGTCTGCGAGAAAGGGGCCCCTGGTTCAAGCACCACTGACGCCGCATGCTTCGCCATAAGAGCCCTGCGCCACGGCTGTTGCTTGCGGATTACCAACCCTACGCCGCAAGCGCCTTAGGTTGACACACCTCATCCCATTTCACCAAGTGTAACCTTCCCCGGTCCATGACTGATTTCCAGTCAGGAATGGAACGAGCACAATTCACTGAATACAATTTCAAATAAAGAAAATGACTATAAAACAAAAGTTAGACATCAATCATGAGTTTTGAAAATAAACAGAAAATACAGAAAACCAATAGCAAATAAATAGACACAAAATACTTTTCCCAACTGTTAGAAGTACCTTTGATATGCGATCGGTCTCGGGACAATTATGCGACACTGTCTACACTGTCTAAAGTTACACTATCTATACTGTCTAAAGTTACACTGTCTACACTATCTAAAGTTACACTGTCAACTTTGTATAAAGTTACACTGTCTACAGCAAATAATGCAATAAAAAAACATGGTATACTTTGAAATAATAAATCACTATTTACACTGTCTAATTGCAATAATAAATCACTGTCTACACTGTCTACTTTGCAATAATAAATCACTGTCTACACTGTCTACCTTGCAATAATAAATCACTGTCTACACTGTCTAAGATCAGATCACACATCCTTGGTACTTCTCATTCCCGACTCAACGATTTATAATAGAAAATAATCACATAACCAATGGCCAATCAATGAAATATAGTGACAATCAATATCAAAATGCAGACAATAAACTGTACTCGCCTGTGGTCCTCTGCTGGTGAAACCGACAGTCTGAACTACTCAATATGCCACAATAGTCAAAACCCGTACAACAGTCCCCGAAAGCTGAAATAAATATTACCAATATTTTCAGAATAGTTAAATTAGCTAGGATTGCCTGTCCTTAAGTCCAATTCTGGACAAAGGAGCAAAACGGTAATTTTGTGTCAAAATGGTGTCCGTCGTTGGATCCGCTTTGTACCGAAAAGCGTGCCAGAGTCAACGGTCTCTAAAGTTGTCAAACTACATGTCTACGGATCCAGTTTTCTGATACGAATCCAACCGTATGTCCAAAGTTAGATTTTGGCGGGCCGTGCACAAAATCGCCCGTTGAGTTGGACCGTAGGGCCCGCAAAACGGCGATCTAATCAACTGTCTCAGAATCGGATCAAACTTGGCATACAGGACCAGAAAAATGATACGGTCCTGTTGGCGCAAGTTTTGTCTCGATCTGACGAGCGTGCACAAAGTAATTAAGAAATTTACAAAGTGCCCGATACGGTGAATTTCGACGGATACGCATCAAATTCGTCGCGCACACGCGACCAATTTGAATTCCATCTGTAAGCCCCTGTCCCAAAATTCCCAATTTACCATTATTTGTTTTTTAAATAATCAATTGCATGGTAATATTAAAAACCTAGATGTAAAATTATTATGTAATATATGAACCATTTGGTTAATAATAGAGTAGGAAGGGTTTTCTCTAAATTTTTCCCTACACTAAAAGGCATGGTTCCCAAATAACCAAACCATTAGGACTTTAGTGTAAAGTTCACATTTAAGTTTTAAACGGCTAACAATTTGAATGATTGAGGGAGCTGGGTTCAAATCCTGCTCGAATGGGGATGAGGATATTCGAGTCTATCCCCCGACGAATTTCCAAAACCTAGTATAAATTCGAAGGATCAGCCGACCTGACCAACCCCACGAACCCTAATTCTTCCCTGCTGTCTAGTTCACTGCTCTGCCATCGAAGAACCATTCGGGGAGGCTACTGCAGATCGGATCATTTTCAGGTACCATCTCCCTACCATGATTTAGTCCATTGAATTAATCGATCCTTAGGCTTGTTAGCGCTGTTTAAATCAACACCAAGGTGGGAGGATAGATGTTCGACCTAATGCCCAAACCAGGGATACAAGAGAAGTACTTGTGAAGGAAACACGAGAGATTAAGTTTATACTGCACCCTGCAATCAGGCACTGCGTAAATATGTAGGAGCTTATAGCTGCCTTGTCCTTAATGGTAAACCTTTACCTTGTAAACAAATTGGGAGTTAAAGCTTAGTGCATTAGACTTCACAAAATACCACATTAGATCTTAGCTTACTGCACATGGGATTCCAGTTCTTGTACATACAAGTAAACGTGTGTGTCCTGCTTCTGGCATGCACAACACTCTGGGTTATGACACTTTAACCAAACCCTGCCCACAATTCCTCAGTACACATTAGAGGGGGTTCATTGCATATCCTTTTGGTAGTATCCTACAATCATTTTCCTCTCAGGTTAATCCAGCATATGGCAAAACCATAAACTTGCAGGACAGTGGTTGGCAGGCTAGATTAGCCATCCTGACCATAAGGTTGAGTGTACAGACCTTAGATGAACTTACCTATTTTAGTTCATCCTTATTTATGTTGCAGTCCACTTGTGTGGCTTGGTATCAGTTGAACTACCTTAGGGTGGAGTTGGTATCATGCTTAGAGGAGTCTCCCAATTATGATATGCACTTGTTGACTGCCTTGAACCTCTCTGAAAAACTGACCTGATGACTGTAAGAAATTCAGACTAACATGACCTTGATTGCAGGACAGTAGCCTATTAGACTTGTGGCTTATCACATGAGGGAACTAGAGTTGTAGAAAATATGGACTGGTTTCACCCTTGTGTTAGTGTTGAACATGTATTATGATTACTTGCCATTGATTAAATTTAAGTTTCATACCTGTGCCGGTTTTTCCTGATTTAAGTAAAAAAGGGTGTCCTGAAGTCTGACCCATGTTGCCCTGCAACCTGAGGAATCATGTATCAAAGCATAGGAGTCCAGGTTAATAGGTGCACTGGGTATCAACATGGTGTTCTGGGTATCAATCATGTATCAATATATAGAAGTCCAGATTAATAGATTGCCCTGCATTCATACCCTATCCAAACGATGAACAGCCCATTACTTCATGTCTTGTACACTCTCGTGTTGTTCTAGTCCACATTATATAAGTCAGTCCTGGTCTTTTTGTGCAGTTCTTATACTAACAGCAGTAAGAAACCTGTGTTCGTATGCATCTGTGTTAGATGAGAGTTCCTGTGGCCTATAGGCAATTGAATGATATCAGTCCAGTTAGGATGAATCCCTTGCAACTCCAAGTAATGCCCATGAGATTCCTGGGTTCAGTCCCACATAAGTGTCCTAAGAGTATTAGTCAAGAATGAGGAGGAAACTGGCCCTTGGCTCAGCCTTTCAATTGACTCAGTCCACCTATAACCCCACCTTTATTTATGTCCGTGAACCCATGTGGCTCAGTTCAATTGTAGGACTTGATATGCCTAATGTTCTGTCCAGATAACATCAAGATCAGTTTCTTCTAGATTTCATTGATGGCTTAGTATGTGGTTTAGTCCTCTTTGGACTTGGGGGTAGTGAAGAGATGGGATACCATGGTATCAATGTGGTTTCAGTTGGTCACTAACCATGAAGTATCAACAAATGTTTGGTGCTGTTCAAACTTGCATTAGGTCGACTACAAGTTCAAAATTAACCTTGCATCCTGGAGTTCAACCCTCACCTTCCTTGAACAGTGACACCTGGTCCTGCACCCTTGAAGGTGAAATCACACACTAGATAATACCCTGACTATACTCACTGCTTCAACCCATGCCTAAACCTGACACCAGTTACCTACAGTGTAAATCCTCACTCCATGGCTGCAGTAGTGGTGTACTGGTACCAGAACAATGTAGCAGGGGGGACACTCTTGTGTGTGGTAGGGTGATGACCAGAAAAGTCTAGATTATGAGTATTATTTGGACTTTGCTATATTCAAGTAGTTGTAAGGGAAGGAATGGCATTTGAATGTGATGTGTATTACACCCTGCTCTTTCACTCGGCCCTACTGCATTTTGCTGTTCACAGTATAGTCCCCACAAGCCTTACAAAGTACTGCCAGAGTTTAGTCCCTCCCTTTTAGCTCTAATTAGCATCACCTAGATAACTGCCCTGTTACTCATAAAATGCCTTCATCCTCCAGTTCTTATTTATGTACTGGAAACTGTAGACAATTACTAAGAGTACAGGGGTATTCCCTTTTGTTCAGCCTCTACATTTCAGGTAAACAGTCCTTGATGTGCTGACCACCTCTTATTTTGCATTATTATTGACTGTGGACCAAACTCTTTTGTACATCTAGGTCTCTTGGTTCAGTCCTTAACATGATTCTTTTACTCTTTCCTGTTCCTCATGGGACACCATTGCAACCATATGTACCTGTAGAGTCCAGGGAAGGGTGGTAAGACTGGGACAAGGATTATCCATGTCCAATGGATAATCGAGAGAGTGGCATAGGTTAGTACTCGTTCTCCTGCAAATCAAAGGACCTTGCTTACTGTCTGGCAACCCATACTCGTGGTTGTTCTTGTGCCTCCTCATACCCATTCTACTATGCAACCTCCGATTCCCAGTTTGTATCAAGTTGTATCAGGATACACTTGATACTTAGTAAACCATGATTCAGAACTCATCTCATCCCTTCACAGTTCGTAAACTGTGTACCTAATCAACTGGCATTAACTCGAAGTCTTATTGTCATGTGGTTAGTTAGGCTATAGCTGGACCAACTATTTCCCTTGATTGACTAGCTTTGATTAGACATCTCATAGATCGATGAATGTTGGATTAAAACCTTTAAGGTTGTAAATATAGGTTCAGAAGTAGACTTCGGTTTAGCATCACTATAGATCAAATTAAATTGGTGGCTTCTTAGAGTCAAACCTGCAGAGGGAGTGTCTTGATATGTTAGTTCTTTTCCCTCTACCAACTGGAATCGGGAAGGATACTGGTGACAGCTCCCTACTATCACATAAAGTCTTACACTGCATCCTACATATAGGTAATGTGTTAAGATTAGTAGATGAATATGCATAGAAGGATATAGTTACAAATGCTTTATACTGTTACTGTAAAAGAGATGATATGGGACTCGGGTATTACTTGTTATCAAAAACAGTAGGGCATCATTGTTTTATAGGATATATATATACACATAGGTATATTACATATATAAGAAATAGTCTTGACATGGATACGTGTAGACACACTTGTAGGTTATGATTAAGAGCTAGGAAGTTGCATAGGGTAGAGACCAACAAGCCCAATTAGAAGGTCACTTAGAACTGCATGGGGTAATTAACAATAATTCCACAATAGTTTTACTTTGTTAGTCATATGTTGATTAGACTTACTACACATAAACAGGTCACTTGGACTCAAATTCTTCACTTGATCATTATTCGCAGCTCGGAACGACATGCAAGTACACTTTCTGTTCTACTTCCAATTCTGATGGTTTTGTGCAGTAAATGGTCATATGTTCTTTTGCTTGATGACACGATGGACACACGAGTGAGTGATGTGAACCCCATTATTATACTCTTGTTTAGCTTCTTTTTCATAACTTATTTGGGTTCATGAGTATTGGTCGGGAGAGAAAATATCCTAGTAGACGTGTGAACTTTCCATTCTATCCCCCGTGTCTCTCGTGAATGCTAGCCGCTGCACACGACACGTGCAGTGAGCCTGATTTACCCCATAGCCGTTCACATGTCGAAACAGATATTTCAATTCACTTAGATAGCTTGTCTTTTTATTATTTTTCACCACTTGACATGTCACTATATTTTCACATTCGTTTCCAGTTGACATATTATTCTGCGACTCTTGTCTTATTCTAGATACACCATGTCATCACATTACTGTTCAGTTTTCCTTTTTCATATGTTATTTTAATGTACTATCGATTCTATTATGTTGCGGATAGTTTTTCAGCTTGTGTGCTTGTTCCAATCCTGACTGGATAACCAATATTTTAGGTGAGGAGTTAGAGAACTTTTGTACTACATATTATGAGCACACTGCAGACCCCGACTTTGGTGCACAGGACGAGTTGGAGGCTGCTTATGCAGACTTGCCTGCTACAGATGGCTTCCAGTAGTCTTATTTCATTATTTTCACAGCTTGTCCAGCTGAGACTTTTAGTTGTATTTCATATTTGAGACTCATGAGTTGATGTTTTAGCACATTACCTTTCTTTGGAGATTGTGACACTTGGTACATTTTGATATTGGAGTTTCTCAGTTTATTCATTATCTATCTCTCCAAGTTATTTATAGAATTCATTAGTTTTGGCCTCTCTGTGAACTGTTTACTTTGTGAAAATGAATATAAACTGCGTGGTTGTATTTGTAAACTGTGGAGATGACTAGACAGCGTTCTACCGCCGATACCACGACGTAGGCTGGACGTACCCACGGCTCATGCCCAATTACTGGGTGCGGGTCGTGACACCGTCAAAGCCCACACGACCACGAAGCCGTTACGCAGCTTTCGATGCCTTCGGTTCGCGACCACGTCGTCCGGATTGGCAGGACGCACGTCGTATCGAAGAATTTTATTGATTTTAAAACAGGTTTTCGGTCAACTTCAGGATTCGATTTTTCGACGCGTAGTCGATGATTTCTAAATCCACGAAAAGGATTGTGAAGCCCTATATGTTGTCTGTAACTGTGTCTAATTAGATTTTCGAAACAGTTCCTGGATCGACAAAATTTTGCCTTCCAAGTTAGGTTCTGGGAAGGTTCTACACTATTTTCAAGTTCCAGAAACCAAGTATTTTTCTTGGTTTTTGATTGAAGATTTGAAGGCTTTCTACACGTATTTAATTAATGCTACTCAATGGTAATCCTAGGGGGTTATGTAGGCTATACTTAGGAATTGACAGAGTCGGAAACGATCGAATATACAGAAGGAATTTTGGTTGGGATGGGTGGTACCTCACAGTCGGGGTCAGAGATCTGTGCTCTGTTCCTCTGTTTTTCGCGCGACACACGCGCGACGGCCGGCGATGGGCGGCGCCCTGTGCGCGCAGAGATTGACCAGGTGTTGGGGATACGTCGTGGGAGTTAGGGTTTTAGTGTTTTTGTTAAAAACCACTCGATCCCTTTTCTTATATACGCGGTTTCCTGAGAACTAAACCGAGCAGTGCTCGGCTTATGGCCTGAAGGCTGAAGGCTCCTCTCGATTTGTTTGCTACTCATGTGGCTGTGGGCCCGGGCTTATGGCCTGAAGGTTGTTCAGTGAGTCTCGAGTTATACCTACTGCTGTTGCTTTGATAAAAACTTTTTTTAACACTATATTATATATATTTTTAACACTATATTATATATGTATATACATGTATTTATATATCTCTATGCATTCCTATGAGTACTAGTATAATAATATCCAAAAATTCTAAATAAAACCCAACATTATCAATTCCTAGATTAGGGCCTATTTATATAATTATGAATATATATATATCAACTACAATATCTATTTGACAAAGTGTTATAACCAATAATAATAAAATATAATATATTATATAATAATAACCTCAATAAGATAATAATAATAATAATAATAATAATAATGACGACAAATCGATAAAATAATAATGGTGTATATATACCATTATATACAGTCTAAAAATCTCAAAATGTACGAAGACCTATTTTATACAAAAGTTACTGAATATCACTAATAATAATATTTATAATATTTAATTAACGAATACGAAAATATTCATTAAATCATTAAAACGAAATACAACACCCTCATACCAAATTCCATCAACACGAATACCATTGGACGTGCCGCATGACACATGGGCTTGGGCTCAGTTCGGGTCCAGTCCGGACTAAAATGGTATAACTGGTTTCCCTAAAACTCAATAATATAATTAATAAATAAATAAAACTTCGGTAAAGGTTAAGTCGCAACTTGGCCTGGTTTTCCTAGTTAGGACATCACTATGGTTTGGCCTTCCCTACCAGGGCTAATACTCTAGTCAAAGTACTCCATCGCACTATCCGTGCCACGATTTCTAGTCGCCTTGTACTCCAAAACTCTACTATGGCTAAAATCATCTACCGTAAAAATTAACTAAATAATTATTTATAAAAATCACCATTTAATTCAAATAAATAAAATAAAAATATATTTTAAAAATTCTGGGAAGAGGGGTTACAAATCTACCCACCTTAAAATAATTTCGTCCTCGAAATTCTTAAATTCAAAGGAAATCTACCATTACCTTAATCTTCTCGTATTTTAATTCCTCAAAACAGTTTATATCCTTCTCATTGGTCATTTGGCAACTACAAAAATCTTGAGGACTTCTACCCACCTTTGGTCACACTACTCCCTCAGTGCTATGTCCCTACAGCCTTATAATCATCCAACTACTTGCAAAAATTTCTATAAATAGATATCTACTGCTTTTTGCCTCTATAATCCTCTCCTATCTCTTAAACAACCCAAAATCTAACAAGCAACAAATTTATACAAGTAGCTAAGAATTATTGGTAAATTCCAATAAGCATGACCATTCGTCGCTTTACAACAGGAAGGACAGGAAGATAAGGAAGGCTAATCGGGAGCAAATACGAAGTTTCAATAGCGGTAGCGGTATCCAATGATACAGCTAGGATAGAAAATTCATGAACCATTGACCTATTGCTAAATTGGCTACTCTAGTCCAGTCACTTGCTAAATTAAGGCCCTTCGTTTCCTAGAGGGGCTTGCAATCCGTGCAATATAGAAGTCCCGTTCTCGAGATTCTATCTAAACAAGGTTCAATAATATGACGAAATTTGAGAAGTCGAGATCGTGATCTTTTTCGTGGTTATTTAAACACACGTGTAAGAGATATAAATGCAATACCAGATCGTATCATGACTTCCAAGTAGATGGAATAAGGGTTACGAACGACTTCACATTCTAAGAAGGGGAGACAACATAAAGGGTATAAGGAACTATTCCAGAAGGTTCGGTTTTATAGTCCAATATGGTGGTATATATGGATGGGTTTTACTGGGTCTTAATGGGTTCCCTGATTGGACATCAATCGTTGGTTGGATAAACCTTGGACTTCAATCTATATTGACTGGACAAGATCCCAATGATAACTATTTCTACTAGGCTAGGGTAACCTAGAATAGGTTTCCACCCAAGTGGTTGAACTAGTTGCCAGACAGATTGGTTTGCTAGGTCCTTAACGCCCAAAATTGTACCTTCAGTGACTTTTGTGTGTAAGTAGCACGAGAAGACACAATTGGGTGGCATACTAGTGACATGCGTGTAGTAGGCTTCGAGTAAATCACAACCATATATTGGGTCGAAAGAATAGAGTCGAGGTTGAGGCTCTAATGAAAGTCAGGAAGTATATCGGTATTATGGTAAGGGTTATAGCTAGTCCTTTTTATCTGATAGTCGTACTATAAAAATAGGGTACAAGGGGACGTGTTTGAGTGGGACATGATATAACTAAATAAAGGTGGACTCGTCTAGATCTTACATATGAAATTTATTGGAAGGTAACAGCTGGTCTCGTGCTCCGAATATTAATGACACGGCCGGGGACACAAATGGTCTAAATAGAAAGTGGAAGTCCAAGGGCACTAATTATCATCCTAATGAAATTTATTCAAATCAATCGGTAATCCTTGTTCATCCCAAAATTTCTAGAAGGCTTACAGTCTACCCACCTTAGAAGCTAGGACATGGTTTTAGGAATAATGAGGTTAGAAGAATTCAAAAGTCTGGGTGTTGTACCTCGACTCTTGTTAACAAAGAATCAGGCACGGCATAACGGGGTACGGTAGATATACGTCAAGTCAAGGATCGTCTTTGATAATGGAAAACGAGTGTGTACAATGACACATGGTCGACAAAATAGAATGACCTACTCGTCCCCAGTATTCAAGAGTTATCGACGGGGTAACCAATCTCGGGATGAGTGTCTACCATAGTCATGGTAAATGATTGTCCTTACCCTTATCTATTCATCTCCTGTCTAAACTGTGGGCTTTGGTCGATAAAAGGTTGGGTTAAGGCTTAAGGGTTGCTAGTCAAAGCAAGCATCCAGCAAATAATTAGAGACTCACAACAATTGGTTTCTAGAAAATAGATAGTCTCCTAGGTTGGCGTTCTGACTAAGGGTAAAACCCTAATCCTTCTCAATTTTCGATGGCTTGAAAGTCCCAATATCAGTTTGAGGGTCGAGAGGAGAACGAGTAACTCAATCACATGACTGGCCGATGGTAGTTACACTTGTGTATACAACTATCATAGTCATGGAGATACTCTGTATCTCTCTATCAATTACGAACTTTCGTCTTTCCAAATCAGTGAAAGACAAAACCATCAAGAGTTCAAGGGAGATGTCACTGAATACAATTACGTGATTCAAAGGCGAATGTATAATTCAAGAGGAATTGTCAATGCAGTCGTGGGTGAGATCCTAGTCGTAATGCCCCGCTCCGCATCGGTGCATTACGATGAGTCGTTGACTCGAAGAGTTGCGTTGACCCGATGAAGTATCGATGCGAATCGATGCGAGAGTTACGTTGGCCAAAGGTAAGCTTTGAGTCGGTTGGAATCTATGAATCGAATCGATGCAAAGGATAAGTTTCGTTGAGCAAGTGCTAATGTTGGTTGATCCGGTGTGCAGGCTATGCCTTTATGCTGGATTACGGATCGTAGTATGGGCGCGATAGGCCAAATCAACCGAGTAATTCAAAGGAATAGCTAAGTCTGGGAGTTAGCTATGCGATCGAGTTATGGAAGCGAGACGCTTCAATCGACGAGACGGCAAGGCGTATCGGCATAAGGTGGGCGGGTTCTTGACTCTCTCTCCCTATTCCTTTACGTCTAATAAAATATGTTATGGTATGCGTAAGATGTTATCGAGTTAGCGAGCGTGGCTCGACGACGAAAGGTCCAAGTATGTGTCGAACACTAAGATAGAACATTGAACAATCGAACAATTGAAGCGACGAGCATCAAGTGTACGAGTTCGCGGTAGGGCAATGATGGTAGAACATTGAAAGATGATATTGAGATGTGCATCTTGTGCACACCTCCGAGAACATTGAATACTAGGCGTAGAATATTAAATACGGCGCTGAGCGTGCCCTCGGGCACTTATGTTACGAAAAGACTAAGTAATACAGAATTATGTTATGAGAATAACTTACGAATGGTACGCGTTGAATACGAGTATGAGATGACTAAGCCGTTGGGCGTCGTGCATCAATATGGATGTGTTGGGGCATAACGCCGACGGAGCTCCCCATATGAATGGTGGATTATGTTTATGGCACGGGAAACCGTTTTTGGCACGGGAAACCGTTTATGTGCGAGACTATGTTTATGAAACATGAGATTGGTTGGACGATATGACTTGTATGCTATGGTACGTATTGTATGGTCAATGGACTCGGATGGCCCGTGCACGGGTACGGCTTCCCTCGAATGGTTACGCCGGGGCGCCGGGACCGTTCGGCCTAGAAGGGAATTATGTGTGGTATTTATGGTGCATAACATTTGGACGGATTGCGATCGTCTAGTGCTGTGATAAGCTATGATATCCATAAGTTTGGGGTCCTTCGGATACTGGACTAGCAACCCGTATCGAAGTGATCGTAGGCTTACACATATGAGATGCCAAGTCCATTACGGTGCGAAACACCGTGACCTTCATATAGTTAGGGTCGGTAGGCTGAGATGAGAGCTGGGTGCAGGCGCAGGGCCTGTCACCCATTATGCATATGTTTACGTTTATGATTGGTCGGTTGCGTGAATGATATGATTCTATGTTGAGTTCTAACTACTGCAGGCTAAGGAAAATGGGACAGAGATGCGCACGAGCACTATGTTTATCTTCATTTTATGTCTAACTGTATCTGCCGCAGGGACACGGTATCAGACATAATATGAAAGGATGCTATGTTTAAGTATTGCCATGAAACTGATCCTAAGGCTAAATAGAAAGATCACAAACTAAGATGCATGTTCACTAAATGATTTAGTGTTTGGTTTGGGTGCGAGCGGGTCTTGATCAATGCGAAGCGAGGACGAAAGCACTAATCTCCCACTAGTTTTATGTGCAGGCTCAGGTTATGATCGGCTCGGGGCAGAGCTTGGCTTGGATGTGCCGAGGCATGGGATTCTTGGCGTTCTAGAGGAGCTACCGCATAGGCGTTCGGACTTGCGACATGGAGATGTTCAGCCGAAGACTACTTGGTGGCTATATAGAGACATAATGTGTGGAACAATGTAATCCTTTGTGAGCTAGAGAGATCATGAGCGTTGTAGCCAATTGGCATATGTATTGGGCTATTCAGAGCCTTTGTAATCTTCAGTTCATTATGAATAAAAGAGATTCTTGTGTTATACTTTGTTTCCTTCCGCTGCTTATGTTACGAATTTGAGATAATCACTATGTGAACCGTTATCTTGCCTTGTACGAGCGCAACTCCAGGCTCGTGCGGCATCACGCCCCTGCGAGGACGATGATTCGGGTAAAATCTAGCGAGGACGAGCGATTTCCCGGGTCGGGGCGTGACAAGTTGGTATCAGAGCGGTTCTATCCTTTGGACCGTGCATGAATCTCTTTGACCCTCAGTCGCTTCGCTATCGAATTCAGTTGACTCTATGTTGTTTCCGCAACCGTATGGCTCATGGATCTGCTCGACGCTACATTGGATGTTCCATACAATAAGTCTATATTAAGTGCGTACGTCTGCCACAAGTATGTCGTGACTATCACGCGATCTCCGGGTGCCATCGGAGAGTGTTGGTTGCACGAAGTGCAACGGGTTATGAGAATATGGTTTCTCGAAGTGCAAGAAAGTTGTGAGTTGCTGGTCGCATGGAGTGCAACGAATATGGTGATGTTGGTTGCACGAAGTGCAATGAGATATGTATTGTTGATCGCACAAATACGAGAAGTTATGTATTATTGGTCACACGAAGTACGAGGAGTTATGTGTTGTTGGTCGTACGGGGTACGAGAAGATATGTGTTGTTGGTTGCACGAAGTGCAACGGGTCGATACGTGAGGCGATGCGTGTTATGTGGCTATGAGAATGGTTATGTGTCGTTGGTTGCACGGAGTGCAGCAAGTCGTGAATCGTTCGTTGCATCGGTACAATGAGTCGATATGGTATGATGCGTGTTGTATGGCTATACGGATGGATAGCGATATATTGCGTGAGATTGAGTAAAGACCTTAAGTATCGAGAATGAGTTGTTGCACGAGTTGCAACGAGCGAGATTCAGAAAGATCGCGGATGCGATAGTAACGAATCGAGTTGGTCACGAAGTCGAGTTGAGTAGGCGAACGTTTATGTTGGCCGTATGTCTCGTTGAGCTTTGAATAAGCGAATGTTGCGGGTGTGATCGATATGATCGCCATGACACGGTTAGATTGAATGTGTGTCAAACTTGAGCTAACGTTAGAGCTGGGATCGGAAGGATCGCCATGCGGGACGGTTAAGTTGAGATAGGAGTCGGACCTATGCTAAGTGTGATGTCGAGTAATGACTCGATTCCGAGTGGTATATACAATACCAATTATGCGAGCAAGTATAGCGAAGTATTGTGTCGATAACGATAGGCTCGATCCTGAGTGGTATATGGGATACCACTTAGCGATAGCTATGTTAAGCTGTTTGGTGACTTGCGATAGATTTCGTCGAGACGATTATGTTGTTACGATATGTTTGTCCTCAACGGACGGAGTAGTACCGAGACTCGGGTAGGGGTGACTCGAGAGAAGTCGATACGAGTATGCCTTGATGAATTGAGTTGAACGATTATGTGCGAAGTCATACCTATGGATGATACGTCGGACGGGGATTCGCTGAGTGTAAGTCGAACGATAAGTTGAGCATAGCGAAGGAATGTTACGTGGAGGAAATAGTCGACCCGGTCGAACTTATGTTTAGTTAGTACGGAGACTTCTTCGAAACGAATTGAGTAGGTGCAAAGAAATCGTACGGACGAATTTGGGTTAGCGCGATGAGTCGGTAGCACAATTGGAAGTGTGAGTTAAGAATATGAGAATGGATATATGAAATGGAAATCGTGTCTCGATGATGGTAGTTAGTTATAATAGAATGGATCTTGATGTGTGCAAACTTGATTCGTATCCGAGTTCGAATAATGGCAATGATTGCAACGAGTTTCAGCTTATGAGAAAGGAAGATATTCAAGTTATGCATATCGACGATGGTATTGAGGCGTATCAAAGACGATATGCAATAACTCGGGGATACTCTGATCGAATGAACGAAAATTATGTTGAGCATTGTTGTTGGATGAATAAGATGCAAGTTATGGCAATTGGGATGATAACGGTAGGAATGCTTCGGAGAATTTGAGAGTCGATTGATGTTACTCGAAAGAAAAGGAAAGTGTATGGATTGCTTCGCAGATCACCACTATGTTGACATTCTTGTCTTGAGCGAGCGCAACACCAGCCTCGCACATGCGTCACGTTAAATTAGAACGATCATTCCGCGTAAGCGCTGGTATGGTGATTCATCCAGCGGGGATGATCGAACTTGCAAGGCGTGACAAATTTGATATGGACGTGTGGTTTGATACGAAAGTTGTTCGAGGAGTATGGAATGTGTCGGACTGTGATTACGGATAGGTAAACTCGAACTTGAGGCGAGTAGATGTCGTACGATTAGCAAGATAGTCGACGGTAGTGCGTAAGTGATTCAAGTAGTAACGGCGCATCAGTTGCGCGGGGGTAGATGAATTATGGATGAGTAAATTATATCGGATAGGGTAAAGTCCCATAGGAATTGTCGAGAATTGATTTGGCTCCGCGATAGGATATAGCATGGTTCATTGTAACTGTCCCTCGTTGATGATCTTCAATTATCGAGCGTAGTTTCGGGGCAGATGACCTTAGAAGACTTGACCGCCAAATCAAGTGAATGTTGAAGTCCCATAGGAGGACCCAATGAAGTCGCATAAGAAATTTAGTCGAGGATAAGGAATGATGTAGTGCATGTTGAGGATAAGTCTAAGCGTGCGAGTATCGAGTTTCGAAAGTTAGCGAGTAGTCGTCGACTAGATCGATATGGTTAGAAAGTTTATGGTCGATCGAATGGATACGTAGATAGACTTGGCTAGTCGATGATCGAGTATATGTTAAGGAACGTACTTAGCATAGTGACGCGGTAAGGCGATTACAAGAATTCTGCAATGCGCGAGAGCGACGGATAGTAGAATGACCTTAAGAGTTGTGGCGTAGATCGATTTGAGTAACGGTTAGGCTATGTGTGTTGAGCGCACCATCTATGTTACGAAATGAACTAATCGGGATTGATTCGAAAAGTGAGTAAAGGATTGTACTTGGTCGAGAATAGAAGACGAGCGTATCGTAAGAGACCTTAGGTCGGAAAGATTGTTGCCTTTGAGCATCGTAGACTCAAGTTGACCTCTTGTGTCGGAAGAGATTAAGCATGATGTCTGGATAAGTTACCTAGCGGGGGTAGCCCCAGACGCGATACGTATATGGTTCGAAAATATGGATCATGTTGGGATAGTTGTGTGCGAGACTTAGTACGGATTGTAGGCAAAGGAATTTGAGACATGTGGACTTAGTCCATGTCATTAAGGCCAAGCGTTATGAATGATTGGATGAAAGACTTGAGTTATGCGAGAGATAGGAAACGGTTGGGCGAATAGGCCTTGCGGGAGCTTGTTGCGATCGGATGCGCAATGACTTGTGCAATGCGAGTGTTAGGTGGCCGGCGAGAAACTTATGAGATCGAAGTTACGGTTTGAATCGAGTTATATGCAAAGATGTATGGAAGAGGATCGCATGTTATAGGATGATGCACACGAGGAGTATTTTGGGAATAGGCGCTAAGATATAACTAAGTCGAATACGGAATAATTGGTGTTTGAGAAGTTAAGTTGAGCTTGTTAGTTATCCCGATGATCCTACAACTGAGCTTGGCTGAAATGCATATATTGGTGGGACGCCTAAAATATGTGTACGATCCAAACTAAGTTGTATGATTCAACGATAGTAGCACGAGATCGTGAAGTGATCTATGCGAGGCACTTGGATTAAGTATTGGTTTTGGTTCGAGGACGAACCTGATTTTAAGTGGTATATTATGTAATGCCCCGCTCCGTATCGGTGCATTACAATGAGTCGTTGACTCGAAGAGTTGCATTGACCCGATGAAGTATCGATGCGAATCGATGTGAGAGTTACGTTGGCCAAAGGTAAGCTTTGAGTCGGTTGGAATCTATGAATCGAATCGATGGAAAGGATAAGTTCCGTTGAGCAAGTGCTAATGTTGGTTGATCCAGTGTGCAGGCTATGCCTTTATGCTGGATTACGGATCGTGGTATGGGCGCGATAGGCCAAATCAACCGAGTAGTTCAAAGGAATGGCTAAGTCCGGGAGTTAGCTATGCGATCGAGTTATGGAAGCGAGACGCTTCAATCGACGAGACGGCAAGACGTATCGGCTTAAGGTGGACGGGTTCTTGACTCTCTCTCCCTATTCTTTCACGTCTAATAAAATATATTATGGTATGCGTAAGATGTTATCGAGTTAGCGAGCGTGGCTCGGCGACGAAAGGTCCAAGTATGTGTCGAACACTAAGACAGAACATTGAACAATCGAACAATTGAAGCGACGTGCATCAAGTGTACGAGTTCGCGGTAGGGCAATGATGGTAGAATATTGAAAGATGATATTGAGATGTGCATCACGTGCACGCCTCCGAGAACATTGAACACTAGGCGTAGAACATTAAATACGGCGCTGAGCGTGCCCTCGGGCACTTATGTTATGAAAAGACTAAGTAATACGGAATTATGTTATGAGAATAACTTACGAATGGTACGCGTTGAATACGAGTATGAGATGACTAAGCCGTTGGGCGTCGTGCATCAATATGGATGTATTGGGACATAACGCCGACGGAGCTCTCCATATGAATGGTGGATTATGTTTATGGCACGGGAAACCGTTTATGGCACGGGAAACCGTTTATGTGCGAGACTATGTTTATGAAACATGAGATTGGTTGGACGATATGACTTGTATGCTATGGTACGTATTGTATGGTCAATGGACTCGGATGGCCCGTGCACGGGTACGGCTTCCCTCGAACGGTTACGCCGGGGCGCCGGGACCGTTCGGCCTAGGAAGGAATTATGTGTGGTATTTATGGTGCACAACATTCGGACGGATTGCGACCGTCCAGTGCTGTGATAAGCTATGATATCCGTAAGTTTGGGGTCCTTCGGATACTGGGCTAGCAACCCGTATCGAAGTGATCGTAGGCTTACACATATGAGATGCCAAGTCCATTACGGTACGAAACACCGTGACCTTCATATAGTTAGGGCCGGTGGGCTGAGATGAGAGCTGGGTGCAGGCGCAGGGCCTGCCACCCATTATGCATATGTTTACGTTTATGATTGGTCGGTTGCGTGAATGATATGATTCTATGTTGAGTTCTAACCATTGCAGGCTAAGGGAAATGGGACAGAGATGCACACGAGCACTATGTTTATGTTCATTTTATGTCTAACTGTATCTGCCACAGGGACACGGTATCGAACACAATATGAAAGGATGCTATGTTTAAGTATTGCCATGAAACTGATCCTAAGGCTCAATAGAAAGATTACAAACTAAGATGCATGTTCACTAAATAATTTAGTGTTTGGTTTGGGTACGAGCGGGTCTTGATCAATGCGAAGCGAGGACGAAAGCACTAATCCCCCACTAGTTTTATGTGCAGGCTCAGGTTATGATCGGCTCGGGGCGGAGCTTGGCTTGGATGTGCCGAGGCATGGGGTCCTTGGCGTTCAAGAGGAGCTACCGCATAGGCGTTCGGACTTGCGACATGGAGATGTTCGGCCGAAGACTACTTGGTGGCTATACAGAGGCATAATGTGTGGAACAATATAATCCTTTGTGAGCTAGAGAGATCATGAGCGTTGTAGCCAATTGGCATATGTATTGGGCTATTCAGAGCCTTTGTAATCTTCAGTTCATTATGAATAAAAGAGATTCTTGTGTTATACTTTGTTTCCTTCCGCTGCTTATGTTACGAATTTGAGATAATCACTATGTGAACCGTTATCTTGCCTTGCACGAGTGCAACTCCAGGCTCGTGCGGCATCACGCCCCAGCAAGGACGATGATTCGGGTAAAATCTAGCGAGGACGAGCGATTTCCCGGGTCGGGGCGTGACACTAGAGACATCTACATCTCTATCCACATAAGTTAATCAGAGGGAGAGCGAACCGAGTGCACTACGGTTGATCAGACCGTAATACATCGATTCTGATTAGACAATATGTTAGTGGACGTCCCCAATAAACATATGTCTTGAACCAAGCTCGATAAAAGAGTAAGCTTGCAAAACTAGGTTGTGATAGCAACATTGGTCAAAATAGTCAAATTACAAGTATACAAGATTTTTTAAAGAAGGCACAAGTAGTTCGAGTTTTGTGAGAATCAAACCTTACCCGGTGTTCTTGCTTATGCAGTCTTCCTACTATCTTCTTATCCACAAGGATTTGGTCGACTAATGGGTTATAACCTCTAACTTCTGTATTCTAGGTAAACCTATTAGCGTCAATCAATTTTCTCATCAATAGATCACGAGGATCATACAGAGTGCTAGGTCGGGAGACATTCTACCAAACTTACAAACTTCCACTACTATTGGCTTTGGATCTTATGGGACATACATGGCACGGTCCTATCCTCTATAGTACCCTAAACTTGCAATCACGTCTGAAATCATTTCACCGAGGATTATGCCTCGTCCGTATACTCGGGCGATGGTAAACTCTTGGTTCCGTGATTCAGATGTGATATGCTATCAGATACTCTACCTTATCTCAACACCCGGGTAACTATAATCAAAGAGGACCACTAGCCATAGTTTTAGGAATATTCTATAACCTATAATTTCCTAAAAAAAATCAACTCTAGGGTCGTGTCTCGCCAGTGCGCTGCTGGCTGCAGTGAGTCCATAGTCTCCATAATTCAAATAAATGGCGACAGTGCGCTGCTGTCCTGCCATTATGAGTCAACTAATATTCTTTTAACTATATCTGTAAAACTTCATGGGCTTCTATAGATTCAAACAAGTTGACTATGAAATAAAGCGTAAGCATTTGTCCTATCAGTCACAACCCTTAAAATAAAGGATTGAACAGGGAGAACTAACTGAGGACAAAAGAAATACAAACATTCTAACTATTCCATGTGTATTCAAGCCTTTGAGGAAAAACTTGAATCGACACTAACTTGTGGTTCATCTATGGATAACATAAAAATACTAATTCTTAGGGCAAAATAGGAACTAAATAGGCAATTTGACTAAGATGTGAGGATGATACCAAAGGGCAAGGAGAAGGAATTGCACAATTTATCAAGGTTAGATCATTATCTCTATGAAGCCTTGTCTCACCAAGCGAATAGTCTATCCACATTGGATCATATCGTCCTATCTAGAGGAAATAGTGTACTTATGGAGATATGACAACTATCAAAATCAATAACCCTCATCTACATTGCATGGCCTAGACTACCCATCGGTAAATTTGTATAAGGGACTCCTAGTCCTAGTCATTCAATTAAATTAATCCTTGTTCGTGAATGAGCATGTTCTAGTCGCAGGCTCGCAATAGTACAACTAACTTAAGTACAATCACGAGTTCGCATGATTTGCGAAGATAGATCTACATAGGCCACCACAAAAACTTGTCACGACCCGCACCCGTTTTTTTTCTAAACGGGTACGAGACGTGTCCAAGCCAGCCTATGCCGCAGTGTCGGCGGTAGAACGCTGTCACGGCCATGAAGATCAAAATCACAAATAATGCTCATTCACAAAAATTAATTTAACTTACAATGATCACAAGATTTACATTTGTAGCAAAATATAAACTTGTACAAATAAATGAATGACTACAACTCAACTATCTAGCTAGTCTCTAGGCTTTGGTCTGCAAGTATTCCCGTCACTCCCCAAGCTAAGTGAATCCACGGCTAACCTAAAAAATGTTGGTTTTCAGTCAGGAATGGAACGAGCACAATTCACTGAATGCAATTTCAAATAAAGAAAATGACTATAAAACAAAGGTTAGACATCAATCATGAGTTTTGAAAATAAACAGGAAATACGAAAACCAATAGCAAATAAATAGACACAAAATACTTTCCCCAACTGTTAGAAGTACCTTTGATATGCGATCAGTCTCGGGACAATTATGCGACAATGTCTACACTGTCTAAAGTTACACTGTCTATACTATCTAAAGTTACACTATCTACTTTGTATAAAGTTACACTGTCTACAGCAAATAATGCAATAAAGAAACATGGTATACTTTGAAATAATAAATCACTGTTTACACTGTCTAATTGTAATAATAAATCACTGTCTACACTGTCTACTTTGCAATAATAAATCACTATCTACACTGTCTACTTTGCAATAATAAATTACTGTCTACACTGTCTACACTGTCTAAGGTCATATCACACATCCTTGGTACTTCTCATTCCCGACTCAACGATTTATAATAGAAAATAATCACATAACCAATAGCCAATCAATGAAATATAGTGACAATCAATATCTAAATGCAGACAATAAACTGTACTCGCCTGTGGTCCTCTGCTGGTGAAACCGACAGTCTGAACTACTCAATGTGCCACAATAGTCAAAACCCGTACAACAGTCCCCGAAAGCTGAAATAAATATTACCAATATTTTCAGAATAGTCAAATTAGCTAGGATTGCCTGTCCTTAAGTCCAATTCTGGACACAGGGGCAAAACAATAATTTTGGGTCAAAACGGTATCCGCCGTTGGACCCGCTTTGCACCGAAAAGCGTGCCAGAGTCAACGATCTCTAAAGTTGTCAAACTACATGTCTACGGATCCAGTTTTTCGATACGAACCCAACCGTATGTCCAAAGTTGGATTTGGCGGGCCGTCCACAAAATCGCCCGTTGAGTTGGACCGTGGGGCCCGCAAAACGGCAATCCAATCAACTGTCTCGGAATCGGATCAAACTTGGCATACAGGACCAAAAAAGTGATATGGTCCTGTTGGTGCAAGTTTTGTCTCGATCTAACGAGCGTGCACAAAGTAATTGAGAAATTTACAAAGTGCCCGATACGGTAAATTTCGACGGATACGCATCAAATTCGTCGTGCACACGCGACCAATTTGAATTCTGTCAAAGCCCACACAACCACGAAGCCGTTACGCAGCTTTTGATGCCTTTGGTTTGCGACCACGTCGTCCGGATTGGCGGAACGCACGTCGTATCGAAGAATTTTATTAATTTTAAAACAGGTTTTCGGTCAACTTCGGGATTCGATTTCTCGACGCGTAGTCGATGATTTCCAAATCCACGAAAAGGGTTGTGAAGCCCTATATGTTGTCTGTAACTGTGTCTAAATAGATTTTCGAAATAGTTCCTGGATCGACAAAATTTTGCCTTCCAAGTTAGGTTCTGGGAAGGTTCTACACTGTTTTTAAGTTCCAGAAACCAAGTATTTTTTTTGGTTTTTGATCGAAGATTTGAAGGCTTTCTACACGTATTTAATTAATACTACTTAATGGTAATCCTTGGGGGTTATGTAGGCTATACTTAGGAATCGACAGAGTCGGAAACGATCGAATATACAGAAGGAATTTTGGTTGGGATGGGTGGTACCTCACAGTCGGGGTCAGAGATCTGTGCTCTGTTCCTCTGTTTTTTGCGCGACACGCGCGCGACGGCCGGCGATGGATGGCGCCCTGTGCACGCAGAGATTGACCAGGTGTCGGGGATACGTCGTGGGAGTTAGGGTTTTAGTGTTTTTGTTAAAAACCACTCGATCCCTTTCCTTATATACGCGGTTTTCTGAGAACTAAACCGAGCAGTGCTCGGCTTATGGCCTGAAGGCTGAAGGCTCCTCTCGGGTTGTTTGCTACTCATGTGGCTGTGGGCCCGAGCTTATGGCCTGAAGGCTGTTCAGTGAGTCTCGAGTTATACCTGCTGCTGTTGCTTTGATAAAAACTATTTTTTTATTATTTTTTAACACTATATTATATATGTATATACATGTATTTATATATCTCTATGCATTCCTATGAGTACTAGTATAATAATATCCAAAAATTCTAAATAAAACCCAACATTATCAATTCCTAGATTAGGGCCTATTTATATAATTATGAATATATATATCAACTACAATATTTATTTGACAAAGTGCTATAACCAATAATAATAAAATATAATATATTATATAATAATAACCTCAATAAAATAATAATAATAATGACAAAAATCGATAAAACAATAATGGTGTATATATACCATTATATACAGTCAAAAAATCCCAAAATGTACGAAGACCTATTTTATACAAAAGTTACTGAATATCACTAATAATAATATTTATAATATTTAATTAACGAATACAAAAATATTCATTAAATCATTAAAACGAAATACAACACTCTCATACCAAATTCCATCAACACGAATACCATTGGACGTGCCGCATGACACATGGGCTTGGGCTCAGTTCGGGTCCAGTCCGGACTAAAATGGTATAATCGGTTTCCCTAAAACTCAATAATATAATTAATAAATAAATAAAACTTCGGTAAAGGTTAAGTCGCAACTTGGCCTGGTTTTCCTAGTTATGACATCACTATGGTTTGGCCTTCCCTACCAGGGCTAATACTCTAGTCAAAGTACTCCATCGCACTATCCGTGCCTCGATTTCTAGTCGCCTTGTACTCCAAAACTCCACTATGGCTAAAATCATCTACCGTAAAAATTAACTAAATAATTATTTATAAAAATCACCATTTAATTCAAATAAATAAAATAAAAATATATTCTAAAAATTTTGGGAAGAGGGGTTACAGGACGCGTCCGTGTGCACTTCGAACGCCTTGGAGTAGTCCGGTAGAGACAAGACCGGCTCTTCCGTCACAGCCCGCTTCAGTGCCTCGAATGCCTCCTCGCATCGAGGTATCCAGCTCCACGCCCGATCCTTCTGCAGCAGATCGGTCAGAGGCGCTGCTATGGCGGAATATCCTCGGATGAACCGCCGGTAGTAGTTCGCCAAACCAAGGAACGATCGCAGCTCCGTCGGCTTGGTGGGAGCCTCCCACTCCCGTATGGACTGGACCTTTGTGCCGTCCATCCATATCTTGCCACGCCCGATCCAGTACCCCAAGAACGATACCTCTTCTTGTGCGAATGAGCACTTCTTCCGCTTGACGAAGAGTTCGTTCTCTCTTAGCACCTGGAAGACAGTCTTCAAATGTTCGATGTGCTTCTCTATCGTGTTTGAGTACACGACGATGTCGTCGAGGTAGACCACGACGAACCGATCCAGGTAGGGATGAAAAAGCTTGTTCATCAAAGTACAAAAAGTTGCAGGAGCATTTGTTAGACCAAAAGGCATAACCATAAACTCATATGCGCCATACCTCGTCACGCATGTCGTCTTAGCCTCGTCGTCCTCCGCAATCCGGACTTGATAATATCCCGAGCGCAGATCAAGTTTGGAGAAGTATCTCGCGCCTCCCAATTGGTCGAACAAGTCCGCTACCAACGGGATGAGATATTTGTTCTTGACGGTTACCTTGTTTAGTGCACGATAGTCTATGCACAAACGAAGGCTTCCGTCCTTCTTCTTCTGGAACAGCACCGGTGCACCATACGGGGCCTTTGACGATCTGATGAATCCCGCGTCCAGCAGTTCCTTGAGTTGCTTCTTCAACTCGTCCAGCTCGGGCGGGGCCATGCGATATGGAGCCATGGCGGGCGGCTTCGTGCCCGGCTCCAACTCGATGGCATGGTCTACCTTCCTTCGCGGAGGTAGCCTCTTCGGCAACTCCTTCGGCATGACATTCCCGAACTCCACAAGGACGTCATCGATCTCAGACGGAAGATCCCCCTGCACGGGCGCCTCCTCCGTCTTGAGCACAGCAAGGTAAGTCATCTCTCCGTGTCGTATCCCCATCTTGAGTTGTAATACAGAGAGAGCCTTCCCTTTCGTAAGCTCGCCTCGTGCAGTTATCACTATGCACGGAGAGCTCTCCTCCATGATCCCGACGACTCCCAGATGCGGCATTAGGACCGCCTTTGCCGAAGTGAGGAAGTCCATCCCAAGGATCATGTTGAAGTCGTCCAGTGGTGCTGCCGTGAGACTGGTGACACCCGTCCAGTCTCCCACTTGGATCTTCACCCCTTTGGCCACCCCTTGTACGGGACGCGCCTCAGAGTTGACTGCCTTTATCGTACTTGAGTCTTTTTCCAGCGCCAAACCCAAGCGTCGGACCTCCGCGTCCGAAATAAAGTTGTGGGTTGCCCCCGTGTCGACCATCGCCCTGGTGTTGTAGTCGTTGATCTTCACGTCCACGTACATCAGCTCTCGATTTGGGGTCTTGGACACTACCGTCTTGCTCTTCAAAGCATTCAACAGGCACAGGGCACCCATGTGAGCCCCCTTCTTAGGCTCCTGGTCCTCGGCCTCCTCGCCTTGGACTGCGTTCACCTTCTTTCCCATGTTCGGGCAGTCTCGTATGAAGTGATTTCCTCCGTACAGATAGCATTCAATCTTCCGCTCCGTCGAAGGCTTTGCTTGCGGCTTGTCCTTCGGCGGCGGGCCTCCCTTTCCATTGTTATTCTTCACTCCCCCACCATTGAACTTGGTGGTGGTCTTTTCCTTGGGCTTCGGGGCATCATTCCGTCGATACTCCATCAGTTTCTCGGCTGCCGCAACAGCCGCGTTCACATCCGACACATCTTGTCTCTGCAATTCTTGTGTCGCCCATGGTTGTAGACCCTCCAGAAAGTGGAATAGGTGATCCTCTTCACCCATAGTGGAAATGGAAAGCATCAGGCGGGTGAACTCCGCCACATACTCCTTGACGAACCCGGTGTGTTTGAGTTGTCGCAAACTCCGTCTCGCGATATACTCCACGTTCTTCGGATAGAATTGAGACTTGATCTCCTTCTTGAGATCCTCCCAAGTCTCGATCTTGCAGAGCCCCTTTTCTATATCGATGCACCTGCGTCGCCACCACAGCATAGCATCATCAGAGAAATATAGGGACGCTGTGTTTATCTTGTCGGTCTCATCCTCGATGCGGACCGCCTTCATGTAGCGCTCGACATTCCAGATGAAGTTATCCACCTCCTTCGCATTCTGTACGCCAGTGAAGGATTTGGGTTCTGGATACTTCACCCTCTGCGTCGACTCCCTCCTTGGAGTCGGACCACCAGCAATGGCCCTCTTGAGGACCTCCGCCTTGGTTTGTAGCTCTTTGCGTAGTTCATCAATCTTCGCCTTCGTGGCCTTTCGTTCCTCCTCGAACTCGGCCTGCATCTCGCGAAGATGCTCTCGAAACTCCGTCATAGCCGTGGCGACATCCGCCTCCAAACCTTGGGCGAATTTCTCGTGAGCCGCTTGGTTCTGCTCCACTTGATACTCGACGCCCGTCACACCTTTCTCCAGTATCTCAATCCGGTCAGCCAACTCGCCAAGATCCCGTTCCACCAACGGTTCCTTGCTCTTGCCCTTCCTCGAGGTCTTTGCCTTCTCCTTAGGCGATGAGGGTTGTGCGGGTTCCTCGTTGATGATGGCTTCGGTCGAAGACATGACGGCGATCGAACCTTTGCTCTGATACCACTTGTCACGGACTTAGTATTTTTGCTAGCACTTCGTCCCGTGCGGCGCACTGTCTTTCTCCTCAAAGACTCGTGCAAGCCTTTCCGACCCGACTTAGCTAGATCGCTAAGAAAACTAAAATAGTGGAGCAAAGATGGACTCGTAAGGATCTCTTTATTAACTTGGAGAATGCTTACAATTTTTAGGTGGTGAGGAACAAATGAAAGCCTCCCCCTTTTATAAGTGCTCATAGAGCAATACAAGGAAAGTCCTAGAAGGAATATTCCAAGGATTATTACTTTCTACCGTAACTGAAATGGCATATTCCAGGTTTATTCCCTAGCAACATAAAAGAAAACTTCAAGGGCCTTCCAGAAGCTTCTTGGGCCTCCTAGAACGATCTTGGGCCTTCCGGAGAGATCCACAATCTTCTAGAGCCTTCCGCCATCTTCTAGAATGTTCTGGAAGCTTCCCGCATAACCTTGGTCCGTGAAAAGGTTATGCAACTGGGCCTCGGGCGGGGTGTAACATTTGGGACGTTACATGGAGGTGACTTTTGTGTCAGTGGCTCAAAATATTCTATAAGATTACATAATGAAAACTATTATAATACTTGTTACTTTGTTCTAAAACACCTTGACAGGGGTGATTAGAACTAGTATAAAAAATATAGAAAAAAGAAAAAAAAGAGAGGGAAGAGAATTTTTCAACTAAAAAATATAGGGAAGAAATTAACTAATCAAACTTCAATTTTAAAAAAATTAATATTAAAAAAATACTTAAACCTGAACATGATTTACTACAAAGTCGGATGTATAATTTTTACAGCTTTGTGGCGGTAACCAAGTTGAAGCATCCAGAAAATTGTACTTTTGTCTCCAGAAAGTTGAACTGTTGTCTCAAAAAAGTTGTTACTTTAGTCTGTCTCCATAAATTTGTTTGCTTGCAAGTATTGCAAACGAGGAAAGAAAATTTGTTGTGATAACTTTAGAAGAATTATGTCTTATTTATATGAAATTTCGCTTGCCAAATTATCCCCAATATCTTTAAAATATAGTTGTTATAAGGATATAATGGTCATTTTTAACAAACTAACGAAAATACCCATAAAAATAGTTATAAACAGTTAAAAAGTTAGGGGTATTTTGGTAAAAAAATATTATATTAGGCTAGTATGGCTGTTGGAGGGGTAATTTACCAAAATACTCCTCCATATTAGGGGTGTCAACGGATGCTTATCGGTACGGATAGGACAATATCCGTATCCGTATCCGATTTTTTTTATAATATCTGAATCTGATCCGATATCCGAACGGATATCTCTTTTGATACTTCGAATTCGTATCAGTCTAGTTTAACGGATATCGGACAATATCCGATCCGATTAGCTAAAAATTCGAATGTTATTATTCGAATATCCGAAATCCAACATATTAAAATTTTAGTTTTATCCGAATATCCGAAAACCAAATTCAATTGCTCTATTTGAGCCATTTCGTCTTCTGTTGAAATTTTCAAGAATACTCAATTGACTTGCTCTACATATTTCTATATTTGTGTCATTTCATCTTCTGTTGAAAATTTCAAGAATGCTCAATTTGAGTCGGATATATATATATATATATATATATATATATATATATATATATATATATATATATATATATATATATATATATATTGCTCTACATATTTGAGACATTTCATCTTCTGTATTAAATTGTAATTAATATATATTACTATTATATATAAATTATATTATCATATATAGGTAAAAAAAAAGTAATAAATTAACTAATTTATGTAAAAAGTCAGTTGAGAATAAAATTCTTTAATGTTCTCTATTAATTAAAATATATTACATATACATTATACTCTAATATATATAAAATTTTGGATATCCGAAATTTGTAATTTAAATTCGGATTGTATATTAACGGATTCGAATACCTTAATATTCGAATTCGTATCCGAAAAAAGATAATATCCGAAAAATATTCGAATATCCGAATCCGATATCCAAAATTTGAAATAATATCCGAAAGTTCGAATACGAAATCGAATCGGATTCAAATTTTCGACTAACCATTGGCAGGTCTACTCCAAAGTTATAAACAATCTTTACATTAGAGGATATTCTAGTAAATTATCCTCCAAAATATATAAATATATATGTATGGTGAGGCCCGCAGGGGATGGGGGGCATAATTTTAACTGGGCTTGGACCGGATTGGTCCGAGCGAAATTTTCAGGAAACCGTCAGGCTGGGCCAGTCCGAACTATCAGGCCCA
This sequence comes from Iris pallida, assembly GCA_029216955.1. Lineage (NCBI taxonomy): Eukaryota > Viridiplantae > Streptophyta > Magnoliopsida > Asparagales > Iridaceae > Iris > Iris pallida. The sequence continues at coordinate 2,583 of JANAVB010033304.1, read as the reverse complement.
AAACGCAGATCCAGTCCGAATCCAAATTCTCTGTGGGCTGGACTGAATCGACCTGTTGATCGGACCCGAGTCGGATTACACAGTTTTAAACCACACCTCGACAAAATATAACACAATTTAAACTACACAGTCTACACGCTTCAGTGATTGGAGACAGCTTAGTCGCGTACTGTTTTGTTACCATCAGATGAAGAGGTGTTTCTACGGTGATCAACGCTACGGACGTGGCCCCCTGGTTACTACGGCTGAGTATACTCCATTGGTGAGCGCTTTGACTTCTGGTCAACACCTAGCGGTCAGATCTACAGTGCAAAAGTCTTCGGTCAAACAACCCACAAGGACATAAAAAACAAAACACCCCACAAGTTGAAGCTCCAACGGTCAAATGGACGAGAGAGAGCTGCAATATCCAACGGGCCTACTGAAGCCCTCCCCCCAAACACAACAAACATCATGCAAGCTTCTTCAGGAAGCTACAACACATGGCCAGCTCACACGTCACCATCCACCTGTCCCATCAAGGTCATCTTTTTCTGATCTCCAACCCTGCTGTAAGTTTAAAAAAAAAATGGTTGCCACATAGGATGCAAATTTTTATTTCAAAAATTCTTTTTCATTATAAATGTAGAACAAATTATAGAGTTAACATGGCAAAAACAATGTGAAGTTGGTTGTCTAGATCTAGACAATTCACTTCACAATATCTTTGTCCAGGGACGGCCCTGGCCCAGGGCAGACCGGGCGACGGCCCAGGGCCCCCGACGAAAGGGGACACCAACATGGAACTGTCTATAAAAGAACTAGTATGTATCATGTGCCCTTTTTAATAAAAAAGTATTATGGTGTAGTGGTTATAATGCTAGACTTATATATAAGAGGTCTTTGGATCAAATTTTGACTATAACAAATTTTTGTTTTATTTATTACTTTTTTTTTACTTTAGGTATGGAGGGCCCATTTTCAAAGTTTTGCCTCGGGTCCCCAACAGCTCAGGGTCGGCCCTGTCTTTGTCTCAACATCATCAATTATTAAAATAAATATTTATAAAAAAAAATGAAGAAGTAGAAAAATTGTCTTGAAAGTTGAAAAATAATAATTTTATTGCCTTTTCAAATTTTTGCATTGGAAAACATTTTTTATCTTATTGTCTTGTATAAATATTATTTTGTCACATAGAAAAAATATTGTCTTGTGTTTTATGCCACATAGAAATTACAACATAAAACAAGACAATAGGGTTGGAGATACTCTTACCTACGTTCTTGTCAAACGTTGGCCTTTCAATTATGACCCCACCACCTAAGACAACCCCTCTTACTCCGGATCATACACATCAGCAACTAGTGACCCCACCATTAGGCCTCGTTTGGTTCGCGGAATCTTCAGGTTGAGAAAGGAAAGTGATTACTTTCCTATGTTTGGGATCAAAGGAATTGAGGAGAAAAGGAAAGTGATTTCCAATGGAAGAAAAATTAGGGGGGAAAGTGATTCCTTCCATCCAAGGAAGGAATCACTTTCCCACATTGAAGTAATCACTTTCCTTTCCGAATTCCTTGGCGTTTTCAAACATCGGAAAGGAAAATCATGGGAAATAAAATTTCCCAAAGGAAAGTAAATTACAAGGAATTGATTTCCTTTCCCTTCCATTCCGCGAACCAAACGAGGCCTTAGAGAAGCAAACGTAAAAAAATGTTCTCCAATACTTTTTGTATTGGAGAACATCGTCTCCATCCCATGGCATCGTCTCCATCCCTATTGTCTTGTTTTATGTTTTAATTTTTATGTATGACATGAGCAAGATGATATTCACACAAGACAATGAGATAAAAGAAAATGTTCCAATACAAAAGTATTTAGAAGACAATAAAAATATTTTTTTCAAGTTCCAAGACAACTCTTCTACTTCTTCATTTTTTATAAATTTTTCTATTCATAATTTGAGATATGGAGACAAAGTCATTGTAAAGTGGCATTATCTAGATCTAGACAACCAACTTCACATTGTCCTTCGCCTTGTTTATTGCCATGTCAACTTCATGATTTATTCTACATTTGCATTGGAGAAGTTTTTGAAATGAAAACTTGTCATTACTATGTGGCAAACCATTTTTTCTAAACTCACAATAGGGTGAGAGCATCTCCAAAGCTATGTCATTACTATGTGGCACCACCGTAAGACAATGTTTTTGTGTTTAGGATGGCAACTTCATCACCCAAATCCAATGTCTTTCTCCAACCCTATTTTCTCCATCACTTATTTCTTTTTCGACTCGTGGGACAGCCGGTCGGCAAACTAAAAACTAAAAAAAAATGAAGGAAATAAAATTAAAAAAATGTATCTAGTAGTTGAAAAAAAACTCAAAATGCATAGTACGCTCTGTTTCAAAAAAAAAATTACAGAAAAAATTTAAAAAATTCAAAATTCAAAAAAATAAATCCGAAAAAAAATAATATAAACGCAAATAGTACCGCGTTTTCAATAAAAAAAAAAGGCTTAATTGCACTTTGCTACCCTCAACTATTACCATTTTTCAACTTTGTACCCTAAACTATTTTTTAACAATTTGGTACCCAGATGTTATT